>APFE031699227.1:0-31969 GCA_000404065.3 Pinus taeda | reverse complement strand
GTGTAAACAAATAACAGAAACTTAAAATCACTGATGCTACCAAACCAAGAATCTCAACCACGAACTACTTTGCACAACGGAAAATATAAAGCAGTAAATCACATATGCACAAATATACATGTTTTTAAACAAAATTGTATAATATTTTACAATCCCAATATTTGTTATACTAAACCAATATGAATAATACAATAGTCTATGGTATACAAGATACAATGAAAAACTTTGCTGCAACTTATATGTTGTACCTTGTCTTGCCAATCCTTCATTTCCGTACTGCTCACTAGGAGGGCGTTAGTCCATGAACACCACGACACATCGAGACTCCAGGAGGGTTTCCACCTTATAATGTTGCATGTCATTTATGTTGCAAGTACACAAGTATACATTTTCATGTAGATTCACAGATCATGTAATCTACTAAAACACAAGACAATAATCTACTCTACTCTTTAAACAATGGAAACCAAGAATTGATGAAAATAATAATCGACAAGAGGAAGATAATCTAAGACACTTAACACAATTGTTTCTCTTGGGAAATCCACTACTCAAAACCCCGACTATCTATTGCATTAATCATAAATTCAAGTGATAATACAGAGATTGTTCTCACAAGAATAATTTGTATAAGTATGATAAACTCTTTGCCTCATAAGCCCACGCTGACCAACACTTAGCCAATTTCTACTGCCTATTGAGCCCTTATTTCTTTGCGCAATTCCTATGAGGAATAACCCATATTTGATTGGGAAATACTTCTTCCATAACTATGTAATCCAAATCTAGGTCCTCTTCTGATTGCATGCATGATTTGTACAACCCAAATCATTCTATGGCTGATAGTACATTGTCCCTGCACTCTAGTCTCAACTGGGTCTTTCTCTGAATCAACATGCATGAGTTTCTCATGAGGGAATATTTAGTTAGCTTGAGCTACTAGTTCCACAAATAGTTCGAACTATTTTAACTGTCTATAACTCAGTCAAACTAAGTTATCTAATTACAACTCAAATAAACTAATCCTGGACCCCTAAAATTTAGGGAGAACATATAAATGGCTACCAAAACACTTCCAACTTGAAATTCCTAAGCTAATTAAGTCAATTAAACTTAATTAACATTTTACAAATTGCTATGAGAATAGAATTCGATTTTAATCCTCAGTTTAATTCAGGGACAAAATAAACTGGAATTTATTGTTGCCATTTCTCAACACTCGCTCTCAACAAAAAATGGATTATCAGCTACCCCGACCATGTCTCTGTGAAACTCGATTTACATCTTGACAATGCATTTGCCAAAATGTAAACATCTTGCTCCTTCATGGAAATGTACTCCAACAACCTAATTCTCCTCAATACACAATCTCTAAGATGACAATATCATATATCAATATGCTTGGACTGATCATGAAAAACTAGATTTTCAGAGAGTTTGATGTAACTTCAATTATCACAGGAAATAAAAGTTGGATCCATCTGCTGACCAAAAAAAACAAACAAGATCTTCCTCATCTAGATGGTCTCACATGCTACCTAACTTGCAACCATGTACTCTACCTGTACTGACCTAAGTGCAACTGATCTTTGTTTCCTGTTGTAGTAAGAAACTGTTGATGACCCAATACTAAAGATCCCTCCTGATGTGATTTTCCTGTTGGATGGACTCCCTGCCCAATCTGCATCAGTGAAGCCTCAAAGCTTCACTCGCTCTGCCTATCTATACCTTAATCCATATTGATTAGTGCCCTTGAGGTATCTCAACACATGCTTTTATGCCTTCCAATACATCTTTGTAGGCCTAACCATCGCTTCACTAAGATGGTTAACTGCATAGCACATATCTAGTCGTCCAAATACATGAGTGAACCCACAAGATTCCTATAAAAAATAGCTTCCACTACTTCCCCCGAAGTAGCATCCTCTTGCCTCCAGTTACCTGCTAGAGGAATCTCCATGGGTTTGCTTCTCTCCATGCGGAACCTCCTGAGTATCTCGTTGGCATACTTTCCCTAAGACGCAAACAATTCCCCATCACCCTTCCATACTTCCATGCCCAGAAAGTAATGCATGAGCCCCATGTCCTTCATATCAAACCCTCTTGCAAGGTCATCCATTGCAAGACTTGATCAACTGATCATCACATGTCAAAATCAAATCATTGACATCTAACACAATGATAAAAAATTTACCTTCCACCACTATGTGGTACAAGTTCGCATCTGCTTCACTCTTGGTAAAGCCCAACCTAGTGAAGTGTCTATCGATTCTAATGCACCAAGCACGGGGTGCTTTCTTCAACCATACAACGCCCTCTTGAGCCAACACACATGTGACTCACGGTCAAAGGTATTAAAACCTTTAGGTTGCTCTATGTACACCTTCTTCCTCAATTTTTCCATTAAGAAATATTGTATTTACATCCATCTGATGTATCTTCCAACCCATCTACACTGATAGTGCCAATATAGATCTGATCGATAAGTACCTTGCAACAGGAGAAAGGGTCTCATCATACTTAATCCCCTCTACCTACAAAAATCCAGGGGCCACAAACCTGGCATTATTCTTCTCCACACTACGATATGCAGCTTGCTTTACCTTGTAAATCCATCAAGAGCTCACCACTGACTTGTCCTCTGGTTTGGGGACCACATCCCAAACATTGTTACAAACTATGGATTCATACTCCTCCACTATGGCATCAACCCAAATTGGCTATTACACTGCTTCCTCAAAGGAAGATGGTTTTGTCTCAACACATCCTTTCATAAGAGTCATGTATCCAGTGTACATGTCAGGTAAACTCCTTTGCTTGCACTGAGATGTGGGTGCTCCCACATTCTCCCATGCATCATGCAATAATATGTCAACCTCTCTGGTGTGCTTTCTCCCATCTCTACAAGACTATGCCTGAGTGGATGTCTCCACTCCCGGTTCCTCTATATGTGGCTGCTCCACATCAGTCTGATGCTCCTCAATCTTAGGAGCTAAAATCTCCTCAACTACATGTAGCTCAAGCTCCCTCTCAAGGGAAACTCACATGGCCTTCTCCTTATCAAATCTAACATCCCTGCGAACCACTATCATCATGTTGGTCGGGAAGTACATTAGATAGTTGTGAGGTGTATCAGTGTACCCCACAAATATCCCCAACTATGCTTTCAGGTCAAGCTTCTTTCGTACATCTTTTGTCACATGGAAATATACCAATGATCCAAAAATCTTGAAGTAACCAACATCTGGTCTCTTACTAGAATAAGCCTCCTTTGGTGTCTTCATCCCAAGAATCTGATGCGGGCTACGGTTCTGAAAGTAAACCGTTGTGTTTCATGCCTCAACTCACAAGTATAGTGGTAGGTCCTAATCATGCAACATTGTCCACACTGGCCCTCTAATGCTTCTGTTCTTCCTCTCGGCCACCCCATTCTACTATGGGTTATGGGGTGCCATCAACTCCCGTTTAATCCCTTATGATGCACATAATGATCCAAACTTAAACAAGAACGTAACAACTTACATATATAATCATAAACACAAAGATGCAGTAGAAAAACACTTCATTTCCTTAATAGAAAATTACCAAACTATGCTTACAAACAGAATGGAAATAACATAGCTCAGACAATGGTAACTTATCTCTGAGAAGAGATGTGACAGCTACTGGCCTCTAAATTGTGTTACAATGAGGCCCAAGGGCGTGTTTATTATTAGAAAACATGAGAAAACCATAAACAAGAAAAAACCTAACCCCAAGAGATGTAACACCAAGCGTTTGCGGGCCCCGTTGGGGTTAGTTGGGTAGGAAACATCCTGGGGTCGTAACTTGGTCATATTATCTATATTTGGCATGTACGATACCTTGTCGGAAAGGTCTCACAGACTATTAAAGGTTTCGCCATAGGTCCTAGCCTATGGCTATGAGCCTACTGCAGACCCCCAAAAAAATGCCATTTAGGGGGTCAATACTGCTCTAGAAGTTAAGGACTTAAACTGCTAAAAATAGTAAATGATGAAATGAAAAAGGAAATATATAAAACCAACTCGGGGATCTAGGTGGAATAGGGAGGTGGCCACCAATATCCACCAGGATCATTCCTCCCCACTTAGGAAGAAATGGTCCCCATTGCATGCATAGCCTCCATGAGGTGAGGAAATTTTTGTTGAACGTAGTCCCTAGTGAACCACTTTCCTTGGTGAAGGAGTTGGCCTACTTTGACAACTCGATATAAATGTATCTTCTATTTGTGAGTGTTCTTGATCTGTGTGTCCATGATATGATCAATTGTGATCTATTCCATGTAGTTTGGGTTGAGCTCTGTTGGTGTGAGTTGTTCTACATTGTCACATGTGTCAAACAATGGTGGAAAGTATGACCGAAGACGATCTACATTGAACAATGGGTGCAGACCAAGGAACAGTGGGATGTTGAGATCGAAGGAATTTTCACCGACATCCTTGGTGATGGTGTATGGCCAATATCAGAGCGGGCGAAGCTTGTGGTGGGTTCCGGGCGAAGCTTGTGGTGGGTTCCAGCAAGGTGCTCCTTCTACAAATGTAGCCAAACATTGTTGCCCACTTGGAACTTGTGCAACACTCGATGTTGATAATGACACTGCTTGTACTTACCATTGGAAGACGTGCTTAATGCACTCAATGAAGCTGTTAACCCTTTCAGCTTCGAAATGAATGTGAGCTGAATCAACCTGAGTGGCTGAAAATGGTATGGCCACATCAATGGCGCATAATGGCTGAAATCCTAGCCTTACCTGAAAGGGTTGTTGCCTATTGAGTTGTGGAGAGATCTATTTTAGCTGTGTTGGACATAGGGGAGACTTTCACCCCACATGCATGGATGCTTCGAGTTGTACATGCAAAAAATGTGTACGATAATCTTGTTGACAACCTCTGTTTGGTCATCACTTTGGGGATGGAAAGCCATGGACTTAGAAAGTTTTGTATACAAAATCGAACAAGGACTTGACCAAAATGCACTCAAATATCTGCCATCCTGATCTGAGACAATGGACTATGGGATCCCAAAGTGTACCCACACTCACTCAAAGGAGAGCTTAGAAGTGGCCTCTGCTATGATACTCTTCTTGCCGACTGCCATGATGGCCATCTTAAAGAATCAGTTGACAACCATGAAAACACAATTGTTGTCGTGCTTAGTAGAAGGAAGGCCCAACATGTGATCCATGGAGACAGATTCCCAAGGCTAGCTAGGAGTAGCTAGAGGAGTATACAGGCCTTGCTTCTTAATGGTTGGTTTGGCAATGCCGCAGGTGGTGTAGGGTCTAATGTACTTCTCAAATGTACTTCCCAACATCTTGATGAAGTTTTGGCCAATAAAAATACTTCTGCAATACCCCCACTATTTTCTCTACTCCAAAATGACCAATGAGCCGACTACAATGTGCCTCCCAAATCATTTTGGCATGCTCACTTGAAGGAACACATATGTGTTCCAGGTGGCCTAACAGTTCAACATGAAGGTGAAAATTTGGAACTTGCTTCACTTCCAAGAGTGTCTGGTATATGCTGTCGAATTTTGGATTGCTCGTGTAAAGATGCAGTCACCCTGATGTCCCATGGCCACAAGAGTTGAGCACAGCGATCAGTGCCATGACCAATGGTCAGTTGAGGCAATAGCCAACATTATTGGTTCTACACTTCTTATACTTAATGTTCAAATGGAACTATTGCAGATAGGTGGACCGTTTCTGATGGTGATCTTTCTGCAACTTCTCTTGTTTCTTTATGAAATGTAGATTTCAATGGTCTATGTGAATGGCCATTTCCTTCCCCAGAATGTAATGCTTCCATTGATGGTAGGCCTGCACAATGGAATAAATTTCTTTGTCGTAAATGAGGTACTTTCATACTCTGCCTGAAAGTGTCTCACTGTGGTAAGCCACCAGATGCCCATGTTGAGTAAGAACTGCACCAATAGCGTATTCCTAGTCTAGGAATTGATCTTACTGCATTGCTTTGTAGTGATCACAGATATGGTGGTAGGCGGTGCCACCTCCGTTATCTTGTACAACATATTAGCCAAATTAATAATGAGAGAGAAAGGTTTAGACTCATATATAACATGTCGCTTCCACAAGTATGGTTTTCCTAATAATTCATTACAAACTTCAAGAGGAGCGATGTCACACAATACCTCATCTATGAAGGACTTGATGCTGTAGGGAAGTGTTAACCTCTCTCATAAAACAATAATAAATCCAAAAATAATTTATTATCATAGGTTATAAAATTGAAATAAAATAATTATTAATTTAAGAAATTAAATTAATAATTATTATTCTAGAATGATTAATTAATGGAGACAATTAGAAATTAGTATATTGTTGTAACAAGATATGACTCTCCAAATGTGTCGTATCTTAAGCTCTATTTTAGGAGATTAGTTAGCTAGTTGGTTTGAATAGCATTTAATGTAAATGGACACTTGTTATTTAATAAGTGATCCATAATTAGAGGTAGTTAGGACATGGAGCTTATAAATAGCTCATTGCAAGAGTGTTTGGTAGTTCAGGTGTAAGCTCTTGCAAATCAATTATGTAATTATTTTCTCTGATTAATAAAATATGTGTCTGAGGACACTTTTGCCTTTAGGAAGGCAACACTTCTGGATAACGTGAAGATCTCGTCCTTGGTGAAGCCACCCAATGGTGTATGGCTGTGGATGTGCTCTAGTCTTTAGGACCAACCACTTCATGAACTCTACTGAAGTGAGGTTCTTTTGGATCCTACTATTGATAATGAACTACAACAGAGAGACCTTCACCCATAGTTGTGAGTGGAAGAGGCGTTCCCCCCCCTCTTGATCTTCAGGCTCAATATTCTAGATCTTGGTGGTGGCCACGGTGGCACTAGGCTCCACATTAATCATTTTCTTCCCTTTGTCAGTTCCCTTATTAGGTTTTGACTCAAAGTCAAAACTTGCATTTGATTCAGAAGCCTTCAGCTTGACCACCTGTGACTGCTTGGCCCAACACTCACTTATATTGTGAGTAGAGCTCTTGTGGAACTCACACCATTTTCCCATGTCATTCTTTGTCTTTGTGGTGTTTTTCTTTTCTTGCAAATTCCGCGGGCTATCTTGGGTAGCCCTGCTTTGGATTGGTCCTTTGTTCTATGGTTTGGGGACGCCTTTTCCTTTCTTTAGATTTACAAATCCAAAGTCCCACTTCTTCTGTTTAAACTTCTGCTCAATCTTGACAATGGATTGATACATCGTGCCAAGCGAGGAAATATCTAGGAACTCCATCTCATCCTGGATGTAATTGTGTAGACATTCACAGTACTTGAGCACCAAATGGCACTCAGTATCCTTAATACCCAACCTTGTGTGAAGGGTATGGAAAATATTTGTGAACTTTGGCACATCCTGGTCCCTTCCTTGCCATAGCATGGTCCACTTTATATATTTGTCTTCATAGCTCTCGACAGGGAAATATTTTTCCTTGATGGTGTCTCGGAATTAATTCCAAGTGTGTTATAGACATTTTTGGGCACTTCAACCCCAATCACAAATGTTCATAAATTGAGGGCTCTTAAGTCCCTAAAAGTGTTGGTTCACTGCCTAAAGGAACAAGGTCAACTGATTACATCATCTCAGAGAAGTTCTCCACTGAAAACTACTCATAAATGGTCAAAACTGGACCATATTGAAAGCTCAATGCAGAGGGTGCGATGCATATCACCTTCTCAATGTACACAGTGTGATGCATACTAATTTGCTCCTCTGTAGGGTGCGATGGTCGAGAATGGACAAATGGCAGGGACAAAAATATGAGGTGGAAGATCATGGAATCTTCCAGAAAGCTTCCCCTCTTACACTTGCCACTCCATTTTCGACCAGGGATGAGTAAGAGATCATCATTCTCCAAGTGGAAGCAGGAACTATCAGAGAGAAGACACTAATAAAGATCCCAAAAGATGACTCACTCTCTGTAATCATCTATATATGGATCCCTCATCACAGAGATCCGGAGGCTGGAATTTTGTATCTTAGAGAGAAGTGCTATTGGTATTCTAGTGTACATTATTAGTGTTGGGTGATCTAGCTTTGCTTGAGGTGAAGAAGGGCTTCTTAGCTGGAGGATGATGCTGGGTCAGAGCACATGGTTGTAATATTCTTGCTACTTTTCATCTGAATAAAGCTATTATTGTTTCCTTCCATATTCTTGTGTACTTGTTTATATATGCATGTATATGGTTAATGCACCATTGATCCTGCATTATTTATGTTTAGATCTTGTTCTTCGCATATGTATGTGGCTGTGATTTACAGTCCTTTTGAAGCTGGGCAGCAAAGAAGAAGCGGAAAAACTCTATCAAGAAGGAGAGGAAATCAAGTGCAGCTCAGGTTGGACCCTCTTGGTCTCCTCTCATCTATTTTCATAAAAGGAATCAATAGTAGACTTTGATTGTTTGTTTCTAAGATAGCCACCCATCTTAGTGGGAATAACAGCATCCGAGTGGACACTATTCCTGTATAACAAAGTGGGTGTGTTGAAAAGAACGAGAGTTCACTCTTGTCCTTTTGTTCACAGTAAGTTGACATTGGGGGCATCTTTGAGATGTGAAAAAGTATTTTTTTCCCGATTGGAAAAGTCATGAACTATAAAATATCCTTCCAAAATATTTAACTATTTATCTACAACGTATCCATCTATCAGGGCTTCGAATATGGGAATATTGAAGTTAACTTGTACCTTAAAAGGAGGGGCGCCTCCAGAGTTGGTTGTTGGATGAAGATGCATCACATGTGGGTAGGTATCGAAGGATCTAAGCAAAGTAATCCATATTCGAGTCCCTCTGTCACTCGAGGGCTTCCTTGAGAAACATTTTGAAAGGATCTCTTGCCCCCTCATCTTTATTCTCTTCAGCCATGCGAGGTGATCGAGTTTTGTGAGACTGATCTTGCAATGGTTCAACTAGATCAAGCCTTAACTCCCTATACCCTCACCTCGTTGGGGACATGCAAAGAAAAATAGAGAAAGAGAATATTGCTATGATACCACTAATCCAAAATTAAATAGGAATGCAAAAACTTACAAATATAATCATAAAAACAGAGATGCTTCAGAAAAAAATTTCATTTCATTATTGGAAAATTATTGAGTTATGCTTACAAATAGAATGGAAATAAGATAGCTCGGGCAATGGTAGCTTATCTCTGGGAAGAGATGTGGTGGCTACTTGCCTATGAATTGTGTTACAATGAGGCTTAAAGTCCTATTTATTATAAAAAAATATGATAAAACCCTAAACAACCAAAACCCTAACCCCAGGAGATGTAACACTAAGAGTTTGTGGGCTCCGTTGGGGTTAGTTGGGTAGCTAATTTCCTGAGGTTGTAACTTGGTCATATTATATCTGTTTGGCGCGTACGATACCTTGTTGGAAAGGTCTCACTGAGTACTAAAGACTTCACCATAGGCCCTTGCTAATGGAAATGAGCCTACCACGGACCCAAAAAACATTGTTTAGGGGGCCAAAATTGATCCAAAAGTTCAGGAACCAAAAAAATACCAAAAATAGTAAATGCTGAGATGAACAAGGAAACATATTAAACTGACTGGTGTGTCTAGGTGGAATAGGTGGGTGGCCACCAATATCCACCTAGATAATTCCTCCCCCCTTAGGAAGCAATGCTCCCCATTGCATGCAGAGCCTCCATGAGGTGAGGAAATTTCTATTGATCCTGGTCCTTGGTGAGCCACTTTCCCTAGTGAAGGAGTTGGCCTGCTTTGACAAATCGATCTAACTATATCCTCTGTTTACAAGTGTTATTAATCTATGTGTCCATGATATGATCAGTAGTGGCCTGTTCCATGCAGTCTTAGTTGAGCTCTGTTGGTGTGAGTTGTTCTGCAATGTCAGATGTGCCCAACAATGGTGGAAAGTATGGTCAAAGGTGATCTACATTGAACACTCGGTCTAGAGCAAGGAATGATGGGATGTTGATATCGAAGTCATTCTCACTGATGACCTTGGTGATGGTGAATGGCCCATATCAGAGTGGGAAAATCTTTTTGTGGGGTCCATCAAGGCGCTCATTATGAAAATGTAGCCAAACTTTGTCGCCCACCTAGAAGTTGTACGACACTCGATGTTGATCATGGCACTGCTTGTACTTAGCATTGGCTCTGTCCAATATATCATGGACCTATTGGTGGATGTGTTGAATGAGCTCAATGAAGTTGTTATCCTTAAAAACGTTGGACTGAACATGAGTCGAATCTACTTGAGTGGTTACAAATGGTATGGCCACATCAACGGGGCATAATGGATGAAATCCCAAACCTACTTGAAAGGGGTTGTGGCATGTTGAGCTATGGAGAGCTCTATTATAGTTGTGTTGAATGCAGGGGGGACTTTCATCCCATGTGTATGGATGCTTCAAGTTGTACATGCGTAGAATGTGTACGATCATCCTATTGACAACCTATGTTTGGCCATCCGTTTGGGGATGGAAAGTCGTGGTATTAGTAATTTTTGTATCCAGCATCGACTAGAGACTTCACCAAAGTTCACTCAGGAATTTGTTGTCACGATTTGAGACAATGGA
Source organism: Pinus taeda (assembly GCA_000404065.3). Lineage (NCBI taxonomy): Eukaryota > Viridiplantae > Streptophyta > Pinopsida > Pinales > Pinaceae > Pinus > Pinus taeda. The sequence goes on along the minus strand of APFE031699227.1, from coordinate 21,373 downwards.
CTATGGGATCCCAAAGTGTACTCACACTCACTCAAAGAAGAGCTTAGCAGTGGCCTTTGTTGTGATACTCTTCTTGCAGGCCGCCATGATGGCCATCTTAGAGAATCTATCGACAACCATGAAAACACAATCGTTGTCGTGCTTAGTAGAAGGAAGGCCTGACATATAATCCATGGAGACAGATTCTTGAGGCCGGAAAGGAGTAGGTAGAGGAGTATACAAGCCTTTCTTTTTGATGGTTGGTTTGGCAATGGTGCAGGTGGTGCAAGATCTAATGTACTTCCAAACATCCTGATGAAGTTTCAGCCAATAAAATTACTTCTACAATACCGCCACTATTTTCTCTACTCTGAAATGTCCAGTGATCTAACTTTAGTGCACCTCCAACATCATCTTGGCATGTTCACTTTAAGGAACACATATGTGTGCTAGGTGGCATAATAGTGTATCGTAAAGGTGAAAATTTGAAACTTTATTCCCTTCCAGGAGTGTCTGGTATATGCTATCGAGTTTTGGATCGCTCTTGTAAGGATGTGGCCACCACAAGAGTCAAGCATAGTGATTAATGCTATGACTGGTGGTTGGCTGAGGAAATCAAAGATGTTATTGGTGCTTCCCTTCTTATACTTAACGTTAAAATGGAATTATTGCATATAGGTGGAATATTTCTGATGGTGATTGTTCTGCAACTTCCCTTATGTTTATATCAACTATAGAGGTTGGTGGTATGTGTGGATGACCATTTCCTTCCCAAAAATGCAATTATTCGATTAAAGACAATGCTGCAAAATGGAATATATTTCTTTGTCATAAGTGGGGTAATTTCGGACTATGTCTAAATGTGTCTCACTGTGGTAAGCCACTGGATGCCTGTGCTGAGTAAGAACTACACCAATAGCATAATTGGAGGTATCTTTCTAAATCTCAAATGGTTGTTGCAGGTCTGGTAATGTGAGAATTGGTGCAGAACAGAGGCAATTCATATACTCAGAGAATTCTTTTTTTTGGGTTTTCGACTAAAAGAACTTTTCTTTCGCTCCACCCTTGGTGAGTTGACCTAAAGGCTAAGTGATAGGAAAGAACCCCAACATGAACCTACGATAGAAATTAGCAAGACCCAAAAATCTGTGGAGCTCTGTTAGAGTGGTTGGGGCTAGCCAATCCTAAATGGATTGTATCTTGGATGGTTCAAGATGTACACCCTGCTCATCAATGATTTATCCCATATATTGAACCTAGGTCAGGACAAAGGTGCATTTCTCCAAGTTAGAACACAACTTTTGTTATCGCAAGGTTTGAAGGAATTTTCAAATATGGTGGAGGTGCTCCTCCCAAATTTGGTTGAAGATCAAGATGTAATCTAAATACACCACCATGATCGCATTGGTGAAAGGTCGCAAGATGTCGTTCGTCAGTCTCATGAAGGTTGTAGGGGTGTTCATCAATCTGAATGACATGGCCAACCATTCAAAAAGGCCCTCCTTATATTTGAAGGCAATCTTCCACACATTAGAGGGTTTGATAGGAATCTGGTGATAACTTAACTTCAAGCTAATTTTTCTAAAATATTTGGTCCCCTTGATGATCCAGGTGGATATTGGTGGCCACCTGCGAAGTCCACCTGGACCCCCACCATTGTCTTTCTCAGCATTTTCAGTTTCCTTAATTGTAGCACAACTTACTATTTTTAGCAGTTTTTCGGGTCCTGAACTTCCGGAGCTGTTTTGAGGCCCTAAACGACGTTTTTTGGGGGAATCCGGGGGTAACATGGGTCCATGCAATGGACCGATGTTGCCTGTTCCAACAATGATAGTGCTCGAATAGATCTTTCTAATGAGCTATTGTACGCGTCAAACGGAGATCATATGCTAAAGTTACAACCCCGGGAAGTTGATGTACCAACTTACCCCCAAACGGGGCCCACAGTTTGGCGTTTCATCTCCTAGGGTTAGGTTTTGGAATGTGAAGGGTTTTTCATTGTCTCCCAACAATAAATAGGCCTTCGAGCCTCATTGTAACATAGTTTAGAGGCATGTAGCCATCACATCTCTTCTCAGAGATAAGCTACCATCGCCCTAGCTAGTTTATTTCGATTTCTTATTGTAAGCATGTTTCAGTATTTTCCATTAATGAAATGAAGTAGTCTTTCTGCTGCATCTTTGTGTTTATGGTTATCTCTGTAATTTGTTGCGTTCCTGTTTAAATCCGGATCACCTATCCAGGAAAATCTGGTACTTCGCTGGACAATCTGTTTCCGCTCATTAGGGGTTAGATGCTTTGGTAACTTACCTACTGCTAGGTAATTGACGACATCAGCATACCAGGGTGTTTGAACAGCAACAACAAAGAGATGCTCATCCGGAAACAGATCTTCAACTGCTACTGCATCGACTGGCTTTGGCATTCTTGAGAGGAAATCAGCTACCGGGTTTTCTTTGCCGGGTCGATCCTTGATTGTAATGTAAAACTCCTGCAATAAAATCAGCCATCTGGTTATTCTGCCATTTGTGACAGGCTTATTTGCTAAATATTTTATAGTAGAATGATCTGTGTACAAGATAACGAGATAACCAGTGATGTAATGTCTGAATTTATTGATAGCATGTATAACAGCTAGAAATTCTTTTTCAGTGACAGTATAATTTAATTCAGCAGGGGATAGATTTTTGTTAATGTAATAAATTTCATATGGTTTTCTATCCTCCTCCTGGCCAAGGACCACTCCAATGGCTGTATCTGAGGCATCAAATGATATCTGGAATGGCAAATACCAATTTGGTCCCCGAAGGACTGGGGCTATAGATACAAGCTTTTTCAGGTCATTGAAAGCACGTTCACATTTCTCTGTCCAAAGGAAATCAATATTACCAGTTAGTGCATACAATGGTGTAGCAATACGTGAATAATGTTCTATAAATCTTCTGTAATAACCAGAGAATCCAAGAAAGCTACGTACCTCTGTTTGAGTAGTAGGAGTAAGAATAAGCAAAAGTATTTGGGTTTTGGCTGGGTCTACCTGAATGTTGGCTGCTGAAATATAGTGTCCTAAAATAAGTCCTTCTGTCATCATCATGTAACATGTTTCATGGCTTAGACAAAGCCTGATAGCTATGCAGTGTTGTAGGACTTTTTTTAGTGTTTCCAATACTGGATCAAACTCCTCTCCGTATGGAGTAAAGTCATCCATATATACTTCCAGTCCTTCATTTATTAGATCTGCAAAAATGCTAAGGATAGCCCTTTGGAATGTGGCAGGGGCATTACATAAACCAAAAGGTAAAACTTGGTAGGAAAATGTTCCCCAAGGACAAGTAAAAGTAGTTTTGTCCTGATCTTCAGGGGCAATTTGTATTTGGTTATACCCACTGAAACCGTCGAGAAAAGAAAAGAATTTCTTCCCTGCCAAAGTGTCCAATACTTGATCGATGAATGGGAGAGGTTAGTTCTCTGTAGTCCAAGCAGATTCTCCATTTCCCATTCTTTTTTGGTACCACCACAAGCGGGGAGACCCATTTACTATGAGAGACAGGGTAGATGAAGTTAACATCTAAAAGTTTTTGGAGCTCAGCTTTTACTACTTCTTTTAGATGAGGATTTAGTCTTCTCTGAGGCTGTCTAACAGGTCTTGCATCATTTTCTATGTAGATGTCGTGTGTACACAATTGAGGATCATTTCCTTTCATATCAGGGTAAGCCCATGCAAATGCGTCTTTATATTTTGTTAAAATATGGATGAGTTTTGTTTCTTGTTTAGGTGTAAGGTCAACGTTAATGTTTAAGGTCTTTCCAGGTTCAATTTCCACAATTTTACTATGTGCAACTAAAGTGACAGGGATTGTGTGGTCATGCACATCTTTCAGAGGTTCCTCCTCTACTTCATTATCAAATGCTACTTTTATCATATGACACTGGGCACGAGATGTGAGTTCACTTTGACTAATAAAGTTGCTGATGGCGTCATCTTCTGTTTGATCTTTGAACTCTAGCACTTCTTGTATAGTTAATGGAGATCTAATATTGTCAGTAAGATATGATACAGGGTGCCTATTAGTTTTAACTATTGTGATGCTTGGCTGAGATGGGGGATATAGTACTAAATTCTTGATATACGCCCCCTTAGTTATGATCATGTTCCCTTGCTGAGAGCTGATATAGGCATCAGCGGTAGCGAGCCAAGGTCTTCCTAAATCAATGGGTGTCCATCTAGTCGGGTCTTAGGGTTTATTATCAGAAAATCAGTTGGGTATTCCCATGAATCAACCAAGACCATGAAATCATGCAGTATGCCTTCCGGCCTAACCACAGATCGATCAACCAATTCTAGCAAAGTTGAAGTGGGTTCTGCAGATGTAATACATAACTTTTGGCAAGTGGCAGTTGTCAATATATTGATTACAGCTCCAAGATCAACTAAGGCATTAGTTAAGGTTTGGCCATAAATTTGAACAGTTACTATTGGGTTTCCTGGGTCTTCATACTTAATAGGTGTTTCCTTTCCTGATAATAGGTCAGATAAAGTACCGACTACTTGAACTCTTGGATTATCTATTACATTCATTCTCGGTCTTTTATGCACAATTCCTTAATAGTTTTAGCATATATCGGGATGTCTTGAATGGCCTGAAGGAATGGAATTTTTATGTACAAATTTTGTAATTCTCCCAGAATGTCGAAATTAGGTTGCTGTATAGGTCAAGGTATGACTAAACGTTCTAGGAACGGGGGAGAGGATGTAGGTGCTTGATTCTGAGTTTGTTTTCCATTTACATCCTCTTCTTGTGACAAATGTTTTCTAGGTAACTGATCTTCAATATGAATTGTTTTATTTCCCTCTGTTTGAATAATACGCCCAAATCTTAGCTGCAGATCATTGCACTCCCTCAGATCGGGTCCTTCTTCTGGTGTTTCTAAAATTTGGAGTTCTTGGACTGGTCTGTTATTTGGATTGGGATTGGGCTGGGTTGGGAGTTGGGGTCTCAGATTAGATTGGGGGTTTTGCTGTAAAGCTGGCCGTGTAGGTTGAGGGAAAGGAATATTTCCTACTGGCTGCTGTGTTAGTCTCTCCCAGTTAGTCTGCCAGATTGAACCTTGTGAAGTGGGGGGAGTCCATTGTGGTGGGTATGGGTTGTTTTGCCAGTATGGTGGGGGATAAGGAGGATTCGACCAACCAGATTGGCTTGTCTGATTTAGCCACGGGTTTGCAGAAGGGTACGATTGTGATGACCAATTTGGAAATGGGGGTTGAAACTGACTTTGCCATGTATTATACTGTTGAGTATTATACTGTGGATATTGAAAAGAAGAAGTTGGGTCTGAAAACATACCAGTTTGTCGCGGTTGCCACTGACGACGCTGGTTGAGTAGATATACTGCCTCTGGTTCTTCTTCTGCTTCCTTGTATACCGCTTTCAGTCCAGGTAATGAGGGACAATTTTCTATAGAGTGATCCCTTGTACAAATGGCGCATGTCTGAACTGTATCTAGTGGGCACTCCTTATGGCTATGCTTCTTCCTGCACCTGGGGCAGAAGATTGTCAAATTCAGTTCTGCCTCCATTTGTTTCTGCTTGGCCTGCAAAACGTCCAGTTGTGTAGTCAGTGTTCCTAGTATATCAGTTTTAAAATTTTCAAATAAATTTCCAATTTCCACACGTGTTACTCCTTCTGATGAATTTTTGTTTTCTCGTGCAAATCGATCATGTTCTGCTGGTTTGATTCGTGTACTGCCTCTCGAACTCCTGATACATAGATCAATTATGTCAGCAAAACTTTCTTGATAAATATCCACTTTCCCCATAATGTTTAATGTTTCAATCCATTTCTCTTTCATGCCCATTATTAATGCTGTTTTCAACACATTATCAGGCAAAGGCAACGATGCATAAGGGGATATTTGAAGATTATATTGGAAACATTCCACATATTCCTCTAATGTTTCATTTGGTCTAGCTATCATCTGAAATATTCCATCTTTTCGTTCTCTAGACCTACAGTAGTCTTGATATTTCTTTAGAAAAGATTCTTTCATTTGTTCCCAGTTATTTATAACTCCACCACATAATCCCATAAACCATCTTAAAGCTGCCCCTTTCAAAGTGGAGGGGAACAATTTTAGTTTATGGGGGTCAGTGGTGTAATCATATCCCCTGCATAGTACATCAAATTCGAATAAGAATGCATACGGGTCCTCTGATGTAAGTCCGTGAAATGTAGGGATGTGTTGAAGGGGGATTGCTTTCATAGGAGCATTTGCTGCGGAATCCACTATGTGGTATTGTAATGTAGAAGTTTGGGTGTTTGGCGGATTTTGAGCCATTGGGTCAAATATATGACAATAACCTTCTGGAATATCTAAGAGGGTATTCCTAGGTTGAGGAGGAATGTTTTCAACAGGAACAATTTTAATAGCACTTCCTCTATCTGGGATTTCTATATGAGGAAATAGGGTGTCTTCAATAATAATTTTTACCGCGCTCTCCTTGTCTGGGCTATTCAATGGCTGAGTTATCCTAGGAGGAGATCTTGGCTCCCCAGTTTCCCCTGTTTCCCCTTCTCCTTCACAAAGATTACTAAAATTCCCTTCTTGCAGTCGTTCTGGAATAGAATTTTCAATTTATTGAAAGTCCTATTCGTCAGTCTGACTATGCACCTCAAGAAAGGCTTCAGATGGTGAGCCTGAGGCCTAAAAGGAACTAGTAGGCTGTTTGGAAGTAACTTTCCTGGGTCCTACTAAAGGCTGAGATTCAGCTTTCTTATAGATTTCATCTATGAATGTTGATTGACCAAGGTTCACCGGTCCCTTAGCTTTTTCTGGCTTTGGTAACGGTTTGGGATTTTTCTCCGGATTTTTCTACTTAGTCATGAACTCAATTTAACTACTAAGTTTTAAGCAGATAGTAGCAAATCAGCAGGAAAGCAGGCAAAGGAGTAGGGCTTTTACATGCTCCGCACGTAGGTTCTTACCTTCCGTTTTCAAAACCCAATTCTTCCCTAGCAGGTTCGTACATTACTCTGAAAAAGACAAATGGCTACACTCTTTCCCCGGCAACGACGCCAAAATGTAGAGCTATAAAAAGGGTCTCTTTCACCTCTAGTTACCTCACATTAATATGTCAATCCGGGAACATCTGGTTATTTCAAAGAGTGTCTCAGTCTGAGGCTTAGCACTTGCCAGAGTAATTCTTGTAGTACAGCTATTTAGAAGCTACGAAAGTAAATTAATGCGAGTCTACAACTTAACTACTTCAAAAGACCAAATCACACCAAGTATTGCATCAGCCAAAGGTTCGGTAGCAATAACCCATCCTTTCCGTAACTCATGAGAACAGATTAGAGGTCTGGGAGCCAAAAAGTAGATGTTGGGGCTCACTAAAGCCTGAGACCATCCTTAATGAATAGAAATGAAACAACAAGTAAAGGAAATAGCAATGAAATAGAACAGCACATCAGCCAAGGGCCCAGTAGCAATAACCCATCCCTTTCATAGTTGATGGGAGCAGATCAGAGGTCTGGGAGCCAAATAGCAGATGCTGGGGCTCACTACAGCCTGAGACTGTCCTTAAGGAACAACAAATTAGCAATCTGGAAATGGAACAGCAATTGAAATGGAACAACAAATAAATGGAACAACAATTCAGAAATAGAACAACAGTTGAAATAAGCAGTAACCAAGTTCCTCAAGCTGTAATTCTATTTAATCTCTCCAATCAAAACATCAATCCTTCAGTCTTAAATATGTACACATACGATGGAACAACACTACTAATCAAAGTCTTAGAAACACAACATACTCAATCTACTTCTGTTATTGATCTAAATAAATGCATACGATTGCATCTCAAGATGAAGAATAGTATCATTCAATAATCATGTGAAAACAGACCTTTCAAGATAACTTGTTATAATGATAAACACAATCGTAATGAACTTTGTAATGGAGTGACAGTATCCTGTAGAGATTAATAAATACTTAATGGATTTGTAAAATGACACAGCGTCAATATAAAGTTCAGGAACACGAGACGAGTTAAACATAACAGAGCATGTGATATAATATTCTTAAAACACAACAGACTACCAGGTTATGTCTATGAACAAACCACACAGAAACCACGCGTAATGGTACAAGAGCAAGTTTCCTCCAGGGCTGGGCCCTTAGCCTCCAGGGGTACACCGCTTAAGATAGATCCAGGCTCAAAGATAAAAGAGTAAACAGGTCTGTATTAAGGCATGAAATAAAATTACAGGAACTCAAGTCTTCAACATAACATAAATATCATAGTCTTGATCTTTCTTAAAAGAAATTAGATAAAGAACCTCTCATGTAGCCAACAATGCTATCCCTTTTATAAGGAAGATGGCAGAGATATCTAGATACATAAAATATATATTCGCAGAATCGTTAATACTGCGTCACTTCTTTCCTTTTTTTCTTTGTGCTTGTATCTCCGCGTCCTTTCCTGGGTTGATCCGTTTTGATCTGGTTTGCTTCCGATCTCCCGTCAAAGGGACAATAGTTAGCTCATCCTTGTATTTACCTTTGGAATGGCCACCTTCTGTTTTCCTCCCTCCTGCACATAGAAATGACGATTGTCAGTGTTTCTCATTAATCTTTTGTGTTTCGTTATAAATCCTTATCATTATCTAAATTTCCCATACAAAAGGCTTTTGAGTTGTAATAAAAAGATATTGAAATAACCATCAAAACATACCTTCCTTGATACTCCACACATGGAAAAGTTTGATAAGAATAATGCAACTACGATACTTTCTCTTGTTCAGGATTGTAAGGTCCCACCTTACCAACCATCAATATAATAGAGAAGTAAAAGTCTCATTGAATAATAAGACTCAAAATACGATTTTATTAATTCTTTATTTTATTTTATTTTCCTTTATTTATTTTGTGGATATTTATATTATAAAATACAAGAGTTATATGTTCCAACAACCAATTGTTTTATTATGGATTTAGAACGTCTCATCCATGAGAATGTGTGTATGGCTTCATCCCTAGATCCATCATCTTGGAAGGTGATTAATACAAATTTCCCAGCATTAATTAAATGTCAAGATTAAACGCCATTTACTGAATATTTCCTTAAAGGAGGGAATAACACATGAGTATTCATTTTTAGAAGAGACCCTTTAATTAATGAGTAAGAATGTGGTGTAATGTTAATTGAATATTTTAATCAAAATCTCCAATTTGTACCACAAAACAAGTAGATATGCCATAAAGGATTTTACTTGAAATTCGAGATGCAAGTGGTTGAAAGAAAGAAGTGAAATTGAAATATTAACCTCTACTCAATTCGCAATCCAGTAAGAGAATGTTGCCCAAAAAATAGATCTCAGGAAAATAAGGGGAATAATCATCCAATTCTAAGCTAATGTGCAACATAACGGCACAAAACATTATGTAGCTCATTGGAAAAACATTGTAACATTTTATTAAGCTTACTACAATTATATAAAACTTAGTATTTCTTTCTAGAAAAGACAAAGAAGACAAACGTCAACAATATTTTCACATATTAATGGATACATACTAACTATTTTTGTAGTCTCTAAATGTCAAAACATTATATTAAAACCACACTCCATATATTCAACAATTAAATTTTACTGCAAATTACCATAACATGAGACTTCAGGGATAATACTAGTTTGAGTAATAAATGTAATAGTTATTTAATTAAATAATGAGTGAACTAGTTAATTTCCTTAGCTATGCAATATAAGGGTAGAAACACATAAATGGTCAAAGGACAATTTATTAAACCATGAAGAAGGCTTGGTTCGTAATTCCATAGAGATGTCAATTACTTAACATTTATACTCAACGAAACCTAAAAGTTTGTCCTGGATGTAGTAAAATTATCACTATGCTTCACACTATCTGTAGGCAAGTTTGGAAATATAAACATGGTGTTCCAATATTATTTAACCTTGTTGAGCATTCAACCCATAAATTGCATGCTTGTGTTGATAAGTTTGATTCAAACCAAGTTCCACCATTGTAACACAACTTGCTAACACATTAGCAAACTTTAATTCCATGCATAAAAAATAGTATTATATCCATAGACATCTAATTTCATATTTAATACAAATATTAAATACACATTACAATCAATGTGTGAATTTTGAAGGAAATGGATGCATATCAATATAAATAAAAAATAAAAATTACATATAATAATAATTTCAATCTTGTTACACATTCTCTTTAAATACACATCTGAGAAAATTGTCTCAAAATTATTTCCTCTTTATATCACCTCTTCGCATACTCCAAGAATTACACTTTATATAAATATACATATGTACTCTTGAATTTATGAAATTCAAGAGAACTTGTCAATTTGTCCAAATTTATACAACATAACTAAACATATTTAAATCACAAAGGTAAACAAAAATGCACTTTCCTAATAGTAAATTAAACATATATCTTGTTAACACATTTTGTATCATGCCAAGATTCACATCTATCTGTCATTTGTAATGATACAACACTTTAATATGGAAAATGTAATGTTCTCAAGCTTAAAAATAAGTTATAATAACAAATTCAATCTTGTAAACATGGTTGGGTAAAAAATATATTTGAGAATAGCGAGATTTGTAAATATCTATGGGTGAAAAATATATTCCAAAATTATCTTAATTTGTAATATTTATTCTTCCTTCCTAATAATAATGAACATAATAATATTCTTTGCAAAAGACAACAAAATTTTTCCTTCCATAATCCAATCAGATTGAATGTTTAATTTGATGAGGAATTGATAATCACTCATTCTACTTCATTGAAAACTTTGATTACCAACTCCAAAAAGATGAGAGTATGCTCTAGCTCCAATGTCCTTACCAACTCACTATGAACCATCCAGTTTTCCACCCAACCATATTTAGGGATAACTTCTCCCCCCTCAAATCCTCGAGTTGTAAGAGCTCACAAGAAATACCAAAATACACAGTAGAAGAGAGAGAAAAGGAAAGCTAAAGAAGATAATTTTTATTTCGTCTAAATACCACTCATGTTTAACTCAACTAGGTAGAGCTACTAAGTAAATTTAGTTTACGGAATATCATATTCATTTTGGCATCATTTGGCTAGTCTCCATCCCCCCCCCACAAACCATGGGGATCCTTCTCTATTTATATCCTTTGAGTGGGATGACACATCAGCCCTTTCATGCAAAATCAATTTATTTTTAAATTCAAATATTTCATATTATTCATCACCCTCCCTTGATGTGACAATCCCTTAAAGTTTCTAAATTATATAATTCCATAAATTAATTAAAATGCATCACCCCATGTATCAAGTTTAAATAATTTGTTATTATTTTTTTTCATAAATAAATAATCTACCTTTTTATTAAAATAATATGAAAGTTAAGATCACTTCCAAAGTGGTTAAATTTGGAATTTAATTAATTTAGGGGTTAAACAAGGTTGGATTACCTAGTTAATTGATGCCCATGAGTGGTATTTTTCTTCCAAAGAATATGGGTTTTGCACCTCAATTGCATGCCTCTTCGTGTCTTGGTAGATTCAAGACTCTATGCCCTAATCTACTCCAAAGATCTAAGATTACACACCTTGATCTTTCAAAGATTTAGGACGCACCACCCTAATATCTTTAGTATACATACAAGGCTCCACATCTTCATCCTTCATGGATTAAGGACTCCACGCCCTAATTTCCATGCCTTCACATCTCTATGCTTTGAAACTATGTGCTTCACCTTTAGATACTCGTTGTGAGCTCATACCCATTTGATTTTTAGTTGGTAAGGTCTTGTTCCAAAACCTACACACATCACAATCTCATAGATCAAAGGAATCAAATCAATTTCATAATGAAATTGAATTAATCACATTTTACCCAAAAATTTGCATGACTTCCATAGTAATTTTGGTTTTTAAGAAATGCCTTCCAAAGTCATTTATAATTTGAGCATCCTTGTTGCCAAATGACCAAGTCCCCTACCACATCTTGTTCAATACAAGATTAAACATATATAGTCATACAAATCATGTATCATTCGTAAACTATTATTACCCATGTGTTCCACATAACCATGGTCATCCATGGATCTATATGTCTTAATCTTGGATCATAATCCATGCCATACACCCACGTCATAAGCCAGATGCATAAATAAAAAAATTATTGTATAACAACTATTTAACTAAAAAAATATGATAAATATAATCAAAGATACCACTATATGTATATACATCAACCATATGAACAAAAAATAGGTCTACAACCTATAGGACTATTCCAAGTTTTAACATGCATAATCCATATATTGGTCCATAGAAAATCATCCTCTCTAAGTGTTACAAAATTAACCTTGCCAAGGTGGGACATTACATACTCCCCCTTTTGGATTAAACTTGGCCCAAATCAGGTTGTCCATGAAGACATACACAAAAAAATAAAATACAAAACATACCATTATTAATCAAGTACCATGTATAGTCATTCCATACTATATAGATTTGATATACACTACAATACATATTATATCAAAACAATCATCTAATCATGCATGTTGTATCTAGATATTATTATCTATAAATGATATAGAATATAGAACATCTACTCATATAAATGACAATTTTCTCACATTACACATGATTTCCTTTCCCCTATCTAATGCATTAATAATTCAGTAATATTTCACATGTCATTCTCTTAAGTTTCTATAGAAAATTTGAGCTTTCCAACTCACAAACAACTCCCAAATTAGTTGTATAAACAACAATGATGGTCCATCCCTTCTCACAATCAAATTTGCATACAAGAAGCATCAAAACATCCACATAAAATTGTCAGTGAAACTACTCAACAAAACATGATGCCATATATATAATCCACTCTTACATCCCACTTGATTTATGTCTTCTCAATCCAAGTTTCCCCTTTTTATTGCATAAGACATCTCTCTGGTCACAACTTTTACTAAATGTTTACTCGTTAGGAAAAATCACAATGGGAGGTTCAAGACACAATTGTTTTTTTTTACTCAAAACAAGTTAATTAGATACCATAAGAAAGATCCCTCTACTACCAACTAGGTCTATAACCTAAGTTACCCAAAATAGGTGGTTTTTTAACTAAATATTCTTGTTGTTTCCATTGCATGTTGGATGAAACAAAATCAACGTATATCCTTCCTTCAAATAAAAATAAAAATAATTGATTTAAAATTATTCCAAAAGGAAACTATTTAACAATGAATCGTAAAATGACCAAATATCAATAACCAATGTAAAATATTACAAAGCTTAAACTCTTTCAAAAACTATTCTAGACTAATACTTTTGACAATAACGAAAACTTTAAACCAAATAATGCAAATGGATAAATCATAAATCATCTTTGTCAAGAATGTATATAAAAATTATCAAGGTTATAAAATATTACCAACGTTATAAAACATTATCGAGATTAAATTATTTTAAAAATTGTTCGAGATTAATAATTTTGAAAATAATCAAAAATTTAAACTACATACAACAAAGGGAGAAATTATAAACTCATATTTTCCAAGAATGTATGCAATATATTATAGTAAAAGTTACAAAAGATTACCACATATTTATATCACAAAAAATAGGTATCTCAAGCATTAACCGAAGTAAATGTAACATGCGAATGTATGCATCAATCAAACTAAAAATGTTATCAAATGTTTCATTTATTAATAGGACACTCTAAATTAGCACATTGATATTGGAAAAAAAATTAAGGGGAGATTTATATTTTTCTTTTCTACAGAAAGAATAAGTGCTATATTTCAAAGAGAACATAAAGTAGAAACAATGTGCCAAGTGCCTTTAAAACAACTATTACCAAGTAGACTTTTGCATAACACCACTATTATTAGACGAAAGATAAACATAAAACTTTTAAGGGAATCAACTAACCGGAGAATATAAATATGAATAACATCTATTCCAATTGTATTTTACATAACAAGGTTTTTTTTTTTAAGTAACATGTTAAGGATCCATATATTCATTGACCCACTTTTGTATTATGTACCATTCCTTGAATTCCCATAATATTTATTATTATTCACTTCTCTTACTTGAGAATCAATTATGAATGACTCAGACAGAATATCTTCATTCGAAAAACAAATTAAAAATGCCTTTTCGCAAGCTTGTAATCAAGAAAAAATATCATCATTATGAAAATGCGATATTAATATTATTGAATCTATCTTGATAGCTGCAAGTCAACCTATTTTCCAACTATAAAATCACTCATGATTTCTATTCAATAATTAACCAATTCATTTGATTTCATGCATTATTTCATAGCATAACCAATATACAAAAACTTTAAACCAACCTATGAAAATATAACTTCACAATATTATTAATAATCTTCTTAATTGACATAATATTTAGTTTAAGCATTTACATCTTGAAGATAGGCTTCATTTTTGCCCCAAATACAAAGGAGAATTACTTCCACCTCAAAATATTACAACAATTTTTAGGTATATTGACTAATCATGCAACTATACATCCAATCAAAACCATGGCAAATCCAACAATCTCTTGCATTCTACAAACTAGACAATTATTTTAGCTTTCCAATTCATGCAAATTTTCCAAATCGAAAAACATATTAGGGATGACTCTTCAATTTTTATTTTTAAACAATTACAAGCTAAATAAATTTCAATCAATCCAATGATCAAATTCGATACAACATGAATTGTTAGCTCTATCACATACCCAACACTAGTTTAGATCAATTCATGGATTCAATCCTCATAATTTCTCTAAATAATTTATTTAAATGTAATTCAACCAATAATAAATGGTTTCCTAAGAAACCAACACAATGACCAATGAGACTACCTGATCTTTCCTTGACCCAACAATATGAAATCTCCTTCAAATGCTATGATATACCTAATTTTTCATAAGCCAAAGAGAAGATATATTGTCAAATTACCACAAGAAAATTTTCACAATTTTAAGCATTTCAAAACAAATTAAATCTAGATCAATCAAGAACATAAAAATAAATAAAATAAAATACTAGGGTATAATTACCTAATTATCACTTGACCAAGAAAATGAAGGGAATAAGTATCCAATTGCAAGCTAATGTGAAACATAATTGCAAAAAACATTATGCAGTTCATTGGAAAAACAATGTAACATTTTATTAAGCTTACTACAAATACATAAAATGTAGTCTTCCTTTTCATAAAAGACAAAGGAGACAAATGTCAACAATATTTTGACGTATTAATGGATACATACTAACGGATTTTGTAGTCTCTAAATGTTAATGGGTTATATTAAAATGACTTTCCATATCTTCAATAATCAAAATTTACTACAAATTAGCATAACGTGGGACTTCGGGGATAATACTAGTTTTATTAATAAATTTAATAGTTATTTTCATTAAATAATGAGTGAACTAGATAGTTTCCTTAGTTATGCAATATAAGGGCAGAAACACATAAATGGTCAAGGCCAACATATTAAACCATGCAGAGGGCCTGGTTCATAATTCTACAGAGATGCCCATTACTTAACGTTTATACTTAAAGCCACTTAAAAGTTTGTCTCGGATGTAGTAAAATTATCACTACTCTTCACAATATATGTAGGCAAGTCTAGAAATATAAAAATAGTGTTCCTATAGGATTTAATCTTGTTGAGTGTAGAAATTCCTTGTAGATTGTAACTGCAAATTGTAATATTAAAAAAATTGACTTGAATCTACTCCACTCATCAGGGGAAACAACAAATGATTGATGAAATCACGAAGCATATAAGAGAAATAATTCAATCACACATAACATAATTATTTCCCAGGGAAAGCCAAAACTAAAACCACTGCTATCTGTATATTGCATTAATAATAAAATATGAGAAGATTACAATGATTTTATCAAGCATGAGCAACCTCTGCACTATCTCCATCTATCTCATTTCTTCCTAGAAAAACTCATGCCAATACTTAGTCAATTTTTTGCTTTCCCAAGTCCCTATTTCCTTGCATTGTTCCTAAAGGAATTAGCCCCTATTTAATAGGGAAATTCTTCAATTATGAATTACATAGTCATCATAGGCCTTCCTCTGAGTGCATGCACCATTGATTTAATTTAGATGATTTTACAACTGATAATACACTGTCCCTAAACTCCAATCTCAAATGGGTCTTTCTATGAACTGACATGCATGAGTTAATTATGAGTCAATATCTCGTTTACTAGTTGATCACCATAGGAAACACCACACTACACTTCAAGAAACACCCCAATTTACTTTAGGAAGCACCACAATACACTTTAGGCAACACCACACTTGACTGAAGGAAGCACCACACTATTAGAACTCCCACTAATTCCTCCATTAGTTGGAACTAGTAATCGATTTTAACTCAGTTAGACTGAATTAATTAATCACAACTCAAAATAAAATCATCTAGTGTTCCTAATTGTAGGAGACACTATAAATGACTCTAGTTAGACCCTCAACTTGAATAAACTGAGCCAACTAAGTCAAATTAACTTAGTTAACTATTACAAGTTGTCATGAGATGTGGAATTACAATTTTCTTCCCAATTTAATTCATGGAAAAAATTAAATTAGGATTTTCTTGTTGCATTTTCAACACTCCCTCTCAACAAGAAAGGGATTATCTTCTACCCTAATCCTGAATCTCTGAAAATCGAATTTTCATCTTGATAACACCTTTGTCAAAATATTTGCATCATGTTCCTATGTAGGAATGTACCCCAGCACCATGATTCTCCTTTGCACACAATCTCGTAGATGGTGATGCCAGATGTTGACATGCTTGGACCAACCATGAAAAATGGGATTCTCAGAGAGTTTGATACAACTCTAATTATCATAGTAAATCATTATAGGATCCATCTTCTAACCAAATAACCCATCAAGGATCTTCCTCATTCAAATAGCCTCACAAGTTGCTTGACTAGAAACCATGTACTCTGCTTCTGTTGAACTGAGTGCAACTAATATTTTCTTCCTTTTGTACCAAGAAACTGTTGCTAACCTAAAATTGAAGATTCTTCCTGATGTGCTCTTCATGTGGAATGGGATCCCAGCCTAATTTTCATTTGTAAAGCCTTGAAGTTGCACTCCCTCAATCTGTTTGTACCAAAGACCAAACTGAGTAGTCCCTTTGAGGCATCTTAACACATGTTTATATGCTTTCCAATAGAGTTTGGTTAGCTTGACCATTCCTTAACTAATTTGGTTAACTGCAAAATAAATGTTCGATCGTCTGTTCACCACATACATAATTGAACCCATAAGTTGTCTATAAATAGTAGCCTCCACTACTTCACCTGAAGTAGCATCTTCCTTCCTCCAATTACCTGCTAGAGGAGTCTCCATTAGTTTGTTTCTCTCCCTATGGAACTTCTTCAGTATCTCATTGGCATACTTTCCCTGAGAGACAAACAATTCCCCATCTCCTTACCATACTTCCATACCAAGAAATTATTGCATGAGCCCCAAGTCCTTCATCTCTAATTCTCTTGCAAGATCCTCTTTGAAATATTTTATCAGTTTCTCATCACTTGTTAGTATCAAATCATCGACATATAATACTATAATTGAAAATTTACCTTCAACCAAAATATGGTTAAGGTTTGAATATGCTTCACTTTTGGTGAAGCCCAACTTGGTGAAATAGTTGACAATCCTAGTGTGCCAAGCATGGGGTGCTTGTTTCAATCCATACAATGCTCGCTTGATTCTACACACATGCGACTCTCTATTGAAGGTCTCAAATCCTTCTGGTTGCTCAATATACACCTCTTCCTCAACCACACCATTGAGGAATGTTGTCTTGACATCCATATAATGTATATTCCATCCCATCTGCACTAAAAGTGCTAGAATAGATCTGATTGAAGAGTACCTTTCTAATAGAGCAAAGGTCTCCTTGTAATCAATTCCTTCCACCTGAGAGAACCCTCTGGCCACAAACATGGCCTTGTATTTCTCCACACTCCCATTTGTCGCTTAATTTACCTTATAAAGCCATCTAGAACTCACCACTAGCTTATCTGCTATTCTTGGGACCACTTCCCAAACATTATTTATGATAATGGAGTCATACTCCTCAACCATGGCATGAACCCATACGGGTTGCTGCACTACTTCCTTGAATGAGGATGGATCAACCTCTACACTCTCGCTCATTACAGAAATGTAGCTAGTGTACTGATCTAGTGACCTCCTCTAGATGTGCTGTGATGTGGGTGCTCCCACATTCTCTCTAGCATCATGCATCCATTTTCAGCATCTCTGGTGTGCTTCCTTCTATCTCTGGAAGTCTTTGCATGAGTGGGTTCTTCCACTCTCTACTCCTTTTCATGTGGTTGCTCCACATCATCCTGAGGTTCTTCCTTAGGAGCTAAAATCTCCTCTTCTACATGAAATTGAAGCTCCCTCTCAATAGAACATCTCATAGCCTTCTCTTCATTGAAATCCACATCTTTATGAACCATTTTCATCATGTTAGATGATAGGTACACCTGATAGTTATGAGGTGTATTAGTGTACCCCAAAAATATACCCAACTCATCTGTTGGGTCTGTCTTTTTCCATGAATCATTAGAAACATGACAGTAGATTGATGAACCAAAGATAGTGAAGTGTGCCACATCTAGTTTCTTACCTAAAAATCTTCTTTAGGTGTACTCATCCTAAGAATTTGATGAGGAATTTTGTTCTGCAAATAAATAGTTGTGTTGCCTGCTTAAGCCCAGAAGTGCAACAATAGGCCATGATCATGTAACATAGATCATGCAACTCCCACAATACTTATGTTCTTCCTTTCAACCACCCCATTATGTTGTGGGTTGTGTGGTGCTATTAAGTCTCGTCCAATTCCTTCTGATGCAAAAAATTTCTTGAATCCATTTGACACATATTCTGCACAATTATCACTTCTGAGAGCTTTAACTTACCTTCCAATATCTTTCTCGACAAGTGCTTTTAACTCACAAAATTTAGTGAACGTCTGATCTTTCTTCTACATGAAGAAAATCTATCACTTATGGTAAAAATCATCAACAAATATTACATAATTTTTGGGTTTTGTTATATTCTTTCCACGTAGTTAATAGGGGGTTTGAGGGGCCACTGTAACCCCACTTTATGGGGTCCGGGGTAGCGCCCCGGAAAATTTTGGTTTTGGACATGATGTTAGGTTGGGCGGACCCACCTATGGTTTTGTGCATGATTTTCACACATGTTTTTTGGACGCGATGGTTTTCAGTCCATGGTATTAGATGCTTTGGCATGTATAAATATGTATTATAACATGGAAAGGAACATAATGAAAAATCAAGCTGGTAGTCCCAGTTTTGGGATCTAGGGGAAAATCTCTATGTATATGTGTTTTATGTGTTATGCTTTCGCATTGTTTATTTTCTGTGTTTTAGAATTCGTATGCAGGTAATTTCTGTACAGGGTTAAAACCTACATTTAGTATCAGAGCAGTTTTGGCTTCCAGGGGATGCCTTTGTTGTTGAGGGGTTTCACTCGGGCCTATGGTAGACTCAATCAAAATCCTTATGAAAGGTAATAGTACCAATGTCGGTCATGCTATAACTCTCGTCATTTCCCATCTCGATGTGCATATGGAGGTCATTCTCCTCCAATTCACTAAAGAACCCTTTGTTTATGGTGATAAGGAATGAGGCTCCACTATCCAGGTACCACACACTACCCATCACGGATGTCACCATACAAGTGATGAGGGTGAAATCTAGCTCAAATTGTGAAGCAAGATCTTCACCTCTCACTTTTCCTGAGAGCTTCTTGTTGGCCTTCTTCTGAAGACACTTCGTGGCATAGTGTCCCAGCTCATGACAATGAAAACATTTAATCTTCAACATGTCCTTCTTCTTGTCACCATGACTAGATTCTAATTTGGAATGGGATGAATTCCCCTCCCTTTATCTACCTTTCTATCTAAGGCACAATTCTCCTCATCATCATGCTTGGATGAGGATCCATATCTAGTGCTTCGTTGAATCTCTTCTTACACCAATTCGTACCACAATCACTCCAACTATAGTAGCTTCTCCCTCCCATTAACTAAGTCCTCGTAGTTGTGCCAGCTCTTGGGAAGGCCTAGAAGTGATAGGCTCACCAGATCATCTTGAACAACTGTAACATGGACACTTACAAGCTCATCCTGACATTGGGTAAACTTGGTCAACTACTTCGGTTGTGTCACCCTTCTACATATTGATTTTTCTAAGCTTGTCCTTAAGTGCCAGCTTCCTGTGGTCATTGTTGTTTTGAAATAGGTTTGTTAAGGCCTTCCATATTGCAAATGGAGTCTCCTTATGGTGGAGGTTTGAGACAATATTTTTGGTGGCTAGAATTGTCCTATTTTTTTATCTCTATCATATCCCAAACACACCAGCGTAACCCCTGTTTTAACCCTAAAGGCCTATCTATTCGTGTAATTTTTCCCAATTGCACACATTCCTGCACTCCTCTTATGTTTTTCATTTTCAAAGGTTATATATATAATTAATCATTAAATTACAGGTTTTGTATCTTAAAATATCTTTGTAACTAGTATATTCCTTTCCTAAGTAATTCGATGGAACCAAAGTGTTAATCAATGTGAAAGATTGGGTTGGTGCACGAATCGTGCTTGTATCAGTCAATGTTCTTGCACTTTCGAGGCAGCTGCCAATTCGTTTTTTGAATCACCACTTATGGATGAGACATCTCAGTAGACTGCACATATTTCTTGTTAAGAGATAAGTTTCCTTGTTGGGCTCGATGTTTAGAGAAGAAGGCGAGATATGAAGGCTGGACTTCATCTACAAAACCCTTGTTTAGACTTTTTGTGAACAACCGAAAGGCTTAATATGTCATATTGTTCTATTTTTGTTGCAGCTAAGATTTGAAGTATATATTTAATAGGTTTTCTCTATAGATGTTAGGGAACAATGTTGTATTAAACTTTTTCTACTGCTTGTAATCTCTGAGCATCGCCATTTTTGGGGCTAGGTCAGGGGATCCACGATGTGTTTTTTCTCTTTTTGAAACTTAATACAAAGGAACATGCCATTTGTGAATTTCTCTGTTTCAATATCGCTATGATGCTCCATTAGAGTGCTTGAAGTTTCCATTTCTTTATAGGGAAATGAGCTGGTTGGCTAGGGCCCAGCCAACCCGGCTCATTCTTGTTAGGATATTCCGACACATAGGAATAGTTAAGTATAACTTGGTCTAGTATAGAGTTAGGTAAAATGTGTTTCTTTACTATGTACATTTGTAACTTACAATCCGACGGTCACGAT
>APFE031699224.1:4528-20751 GCA_000404065.3 Pinus taeda | reverse complement strand
ATTTTTTTATTATAATTATATATTATTATACTAATTACTATTTATATTTTATAGATATATTTTAAGTATGGATTTATCAAATATAAAGAGTTGTTAAATTTTTTGAGGTGTAAATATTTTTTTAATTTTGTATTTGAAAGCATGTTTTCACACAAAGAAACATATTTGTACATGAAGAAATGTAACATTTCTAAGTGAATCTCATGTAAAAACACATAAGATTAGAATTTTTTTACTGAATTTACTAATACATAATATTCCTAATGACTTATTCCATATTTCCTCACTAATTATTAGATAAAATTACTTTCATTATATGAAGTAACTTTATAGATAGAATAACAAGTCACATACCATAACCACTATTATTGCAACATGTTAACATAAAACTTTTTGTTGTAACTTGGGATCAATATCAATATCCATTTAGTTATGCTAGTTAATAACATCTCTCATGATGTAAGTATAAACATCATACAAGGTTGCAGTATCATCACATAGACCAAATATGAAAGCACATTAATGGACACCAATATACCCTCGAAATCGTGAAGGGAAAAAATGACAAATATTTATTTTACTAAATGTTTCATGATGGTGTTCACCCCCCACTCAATGCTAGCAAGACAGTCCATTCCTTTCCCATTGTCAAAAAAAATATTACAAAGAAATATCATCTTTAATAAATCATAACTAGGTAAAAGCCATTACATTAATCATGTTATCAAAACACTTTACCCTACAATTCCTCATGCACTGTGTCTTTATGGCCTTGTTGTTTTTGGCAGTGGATTTTTTCACGTTTAATGATCCTTCGCTTTGCATGAACCAATACTTCAGCAATCATTGTACTATTAACTATAATACACTTTTAGTTTTTCTATAAGGAAAGAGTTAGACACAATTAATTCATTTTTCATATAATTCACATTTCTTTCTTGCAATCATTGTTATCAACAACTTTTCCATAATGATTATATAAAATATTTATCAAACTCAAATAATAAGTCTTTACTATTTATGCCTCAAGAATGTTTTTATGTACATAAGTAAAATGCATAGCAAAGTATTGAGACATGCATCCTTTATTGATACCACATAGACATAAAATGAAAAGACATAATTACAAAAACATGTATATTTATTTATGGATGTGTATGGCTCTGACACATGTCTATACATCCAAATCTCACATACATAAACTAAAATGCATAAATATTATCAATACTTTCCATACCTCCCATGCGTTATAAGAAAGCGAATAGCTATATTTTCCCAAATCCATAAGAATAAGGTAATATTTAAAAGGTTGACCATGGGTACTACTAACTCTTCACACAAAAACATGTAAATCTTTCCACAACTACTATTATCTTTCTTCGCATAAGAACACACACTTTCCCAACAAAAATACCACCATAACTACCCATATTTTAAAGGAAAACTAGCACAATAGTTATTATCTTTGTCCATGCAAATACATATTCTTGTGCAAAAGAAACTAGCGCAACGACTATTAAATTGGTGCATGTAAACACATTATTTTTCCGAAATGAAGCTAACACAATAGAAATTACTCTTATGCATAGGAACACATATTCTCTTTCAAGAAATATAACACAATAACCATTACTTCTATGTATGCAAAGACAACCTTTTTCAAGAAAATGAACATGGATTATTATCTTTGTATAACAAGATTCATAACCCTGATTCTTACGACTTCATGCAAAAAATTCATACGCAAGCTTTCAATAAAATAACCTTGACTCTTATCATTTCATGTATGAGAATTCATATGTAATGATTCAAGAAATAACATGGTTTCTTGCATTTTATGCAAAATATTGATATGAATTCTTTTCCAAAGGATTAGCATAGTTAATTTATCCTTTACAATGCAATCATTTCCAAGAGGATAGAATGGCTAATATTTTATGAAAATGATATTTACATGCATTATTTTTCCAAAATATTATCATAGTTAATTTTTCTTTTACCATGTAGTATTTTCCAAGTAAATTTAGCAAAATAATCACATATTCTTCTCAATAAAATCGGCAAAAGTACTTATAGTTCTTGCATATAATATCCCCAATTGTTATTGCATTATGTGGAGTCTATGAGTGAGTAGATTGTAGTTATGCTTTTTTAGTCTCATGCCCATGCCTTACAAGTCCATGGTGATCTATGGTCGAAGGAACTAAAAATAGGGTGAAAATAAGAAAAACCAACTCTCACAGATATGATTCTCCCAACTCTGTGCACAAGATCTAGGATCTCTGTCTAGGCCTTTATTTGTTTTTTGTGGCACACGGTTCCATTCTCATCACTCGTATAGATTCACATAGGTATTTAATGGATAATATTTTTCATTCATATATTGTTTTCACTGCTCCATTGGCTTGGACACCTGATCAGTGCTAACTAGATCCTAGAAAGATAATATTGACAGAAATTTAAGAAAAAACATTACATGGTTGTATGACTCTCCAACTCTTGTTGTATAGCGATACAAATTTACAAGCCGATTTTAAGCCAATAATTCTCTTTATATTACAATAAAATCCACACATCCCCTCATAGAGAGGTAATTATATCCCCCTTTAAATGTCAACCATTATCCTATTAACTATAGAGAATCAGTGGGACAAGAAGACTCATTTAATTAGTTACAAACTACTTACAAATGGTTCTAGATATCAACCATTTGAAGTCACATCAATATATTAATCACCATAATATTTTTCATTATTAAATCATGAACTTCAAAGGTAGGTTCTAAGAATAGGGATATCATAGGCTCCCCCAAAAATATAATAGTGGCATTGGTTTTCATCCTTTCATATTTTCATCATCATGACATATTTTCCAAGCTTTCATCTCCCATTGGAACTTTGTATTTTCATTTATCTTTCTTTAATCTCTTTCAACTAGATTTTCAGATCATCTTCTAATCATGACATCTATCCCAGAACAAACAAAAGGGGATCCTTATCCTTCAAAATGAAGGATTTTATTCCCAAGAGATACTAATAAGAAAGGAACAATAATTTTTATGAGTAATCATAAATATTTACAGCTACAAAAAATATTTAATTTTTACTTCTAGCCCTTCACCTATTCTAAAAAATAAAACAATGTCTTCATAACATTAAGTTATATATTCGAGTATTCCTAGTTCAAACCATGGCCATTTGAAACAATATTTCAAGTATAGATTGTTTGTTAGTTATGGGAAACACTCTATGAGTGGTTTATTGACCTAATAACAAGCACCTTTGGAGGGTGGTTTGATAGCCCTCATGACAAGCACCTTGTGGAATATGACCAACATGTATAGTTAATATTTCTCAACAATAATCACATTTTTTTTAATACCAACATTCACAATATGTTTAACTATCAACCATTTACCATAGTACCTCTACTAGCACTTAGAGAGCACCTACCTCACTAACCATCAAAATGATCAAGGTATTCATAACTAGCACCAAGTACATGTTGTCTTAGCCTCTTGCTAAAGACATCCAAAAGACTACAATAGAGGAACTACACTTCATGTAGTTCCTCGTCGATCACTAAGCTCCTTTGCTATCAGGATGTACACAAATTTATTACATACATAAAATTCATTCTAGTACATTGCTTGGTCTAACACAAGATTCCTCTTAGCAATGTCCTACTAATTCCTCTGACAACGTCCTATATTGAGGAATTTAAAGCTCAATAGCTCACTATTTTTCACCTCGTTCAATCATGCTCAAAAGCCAACAAGGTTGCCTCACGATTTTCCCCTCTTACCTTCTTCACTGGCCTTTTTTCCTTACTGAGATAATCTATCTATAGGGAGAGAAAATATGAAAAGGAAATTGACTCTTCCCATATCCCTCTATGGGTCTTTCCTGACTATCCTATAATTATCTGGTATGTGAAATTATCTTTGGGACCCTTTCCCACTGTAATTCACATGGCTAGCCATATTTCCATTAATATTAAATATAAAAGAACAATTATTTACATCATGTGTTTATACTTGACCCTCAGCAGGCACCCCTTAGTATGTAAAAGTAAACTTGACAAGAAATCATAACTAACATCTGATGTCACATGGGTGGTGTTCCTTTCAAATTCTTCACATAATTATCAACAAGAAATTTATAAAAAAATTATTATATCTTCTATGTGCAAATATTGCATATGATAGTGGTAAGCATTACACCTTCATAGTTGTAGTTGCAAATAACATTGCAACATTTTACCTTTCCTTGGATTTTGTATTCCATTCTACTAGAATGTTAGTGATGCCACTATGTTTCCATTAAGTTACCCTTACATAATCACACTGGCAACATTAGTCCCAACTACTTTTGATATACCTTCTACGAAACACTATTATTTACAAAACATGTTCTCATTTGTACTTTGCACATGCATCAATTTTCTCAATATTTTAGTTGTAAAAAGGTATTTGTCTTGTTGTTTTTTACTTTCATAAACCAATTCCATGCATTACGAGTAAGAATAGAAACTTATAATACCTCTTCTAGACCATATATAAGAAATGAAAACCAATTTTCCATTAATATCTTTTCCACGACAATAAATAAGGAAAAATATAACCATTTTAATATGATATTATCATTCATGATATTCCATGCACATGCATCTAACAAATTGTCATTAGGTTGCATTACTAAATTGATTTCAATCACACATACTTTTCTTAATTAAATGAATTAGTGATTCTAGTATATTCAAAATGCCATACATATTTCCTTTAGCAATGAGAATGAAAACCCCACAAGTCCACGACATAATGGATTTAACTGATTAGATTTGATATGTAGTATGGTTGTAATAATCACACGCATTGGGTAAATTTACAAATGACGAACTTAGCATATTTTTTAGATGTATGATGCGTACCATCTAACATCATCATCGAATTGTCAACTTATATATTGTGAAGTTTGAACAAACGTTGTAATCAACTACATTTGATTACTACTAGTTCTATCATTAATTTGGTGGAACATACATAACCTAATTCATCTCATGCATTTCAATACAATATCAAATTATCTAATAATCTTGGCTTCCCTCATCCTACCAATTATCATTTATGTTTGTTCATTTACTATTTTTGTTTTTGTTATCGACATAAAAATGCACTTCTATTAAATTAATCACTTTAAATACACTATTATTATCATGATCTAAGTTCTTTGTAACATTCAAAAATTTAAATTCATGTGTTTACATTGTTAAGGAAATGTCTACTTCTAAGACCATTGTAGTTTTTTACATATGTATAAAATCCTATAATATTTACTGATACAAGAACACTAATTCACCATTAGTACTTGATCATTAATAAAAATTATGGTAATAATCGAATCAACCCCAAATTCAACAATGTATTGGCACCATTAGAACAATAACATGGAAATGAGTTACCAGTATCCATTATTTACAACCTTCAATAATATTCAATCAACAACTGAATTAGGCATATTGCAATATACGTTCGAGGATACTTTTAATAGTTCAATATCCAATACTAAATAACCAATGCTATTGTCCATCATAAAATTAATCAAAATCCACGATAAGAATCAATCATCAATTAGTGATTATAGTCAAGATGTACCACTTAGACACATTGTTAACCTTAAACATTCAAAGGGTTTACTTCATGTATTTTAAAAAACACTACTATCCTCGTCAAGCACAACCACCCACCTTTATACATTCCTTTACTATCACACAAAACAATACATGTATTCATTCTTTTCTTATAAGTAGTGCATTGTAACTCTAACCAATTTCTTTAAGTGCACCATTAAACATTATAATAAGAGTATGGATGAAAAGGATGGTAGTAAATGCACAGTATCATTAATTACAGTGTGAGTATTCAAAATTTTGCATGTTTTAGCTACAAACAATGGAAAGAAATTCTTATTTTCTTTTATCAGAATAAATACTCAAACTCAGATCAAATACAGTCTACAACATATGTTTCCATGTAATTTTCATTTGTTTAATATGTAAAATTATATCTATTAGCATCATATATTTAGTCTATGTTCCTATACAACCCAAAAAGGTGTCACTGCTAGAA
The DNA here is from genome assembly GCA_000404065.3 of Pinus taeda. Taxonomy (NCBI): domain Eukaryota; kingdom Viridiplantae; phylum Streptophyta; class Pinopsida; order Pinales; family Pinaceae; genus Pinus; species Pinus taeda. Next base: position 14,624 of record APFE031699224.1, on the reverse strand, counting down.
ATTTGGTTTGATACCACTTGTGACATCCCCTAGTAAACCTCATGTAAAAATACATAGGATTAGAAACGTATTACTAGATTTACTAGCATGTAATATTCTCAATGACTTATTATGTATTCTATGATTTAAATGGAATAACAAGTCATGTAATGTAACCAACATTATTGTGCATGTGAACATAAGTATTTCAGTAATAACCTAACATCATTATCAATCTTTATTTAATTATGCTAGTTAATAACATATCTGATGATGTAATAGTCAACATCTCTTTTGTGTAAAGAAGCTTTTGTATTCACATAGTGAAAATATGTTACAAAACCTCTGCTTTAGCAGATTTATGGCCTCTAAACAGCTAGCCTGGATACTTGGAAAGAGATACATAGGCTACTTATAACGTAAAACATGGCACACCTCGCAGGTTTGGAGAGAAGTAAAGCATACCAATCCAAAATTGGTTCCTTGAATAGAAGACATAGCAGGAGTATCAAAAGAAGAGGCTTAGGAAGCGAACATCAAGAAGAGGACTGAGAACTCTGCCATCAATGGTTGGCAGGTCTTGGCTTGGGAGGCTTGCCCGGTTGGGTGCCAGAGGCTTCCCCTCGCTGAGTCTCAACAGTAGTGCCGTCGGTTCCAACAACGTTGCGCAGGAGCTTGATTAACACGGTGAGCTTCTTGCTGATGTAGTCTGCTTGCTGGTCCAACGAGGAAAGCTTAAATTATATGCTCTCCAGCACTGCCATGTGGTCATGCTCCATAGCATCCATCTGTCTATTGAGGTTGCACACTTGCTTGCCATGCTCTTCCTGGGCTTCCAGCACTTTAGCAAGACGGGTCTTCATACGCCACGCTTCAGCCTGGGTCCAGATGAACTGAGTGTCCCGCATGAAGGCAGTTCCCGGGTCCAGCAACCAATTCATTCCTTTCCCAACTGCTGGTCAGAGACTTGGGTTTCCTCTTCCTTCACACTGTTCTCCAGTTCACTAAGCTTGCGCTTGTTCCTCTGGGACGTTCTGGTCTCGTACATGGTTTTGGCCTGCTGGAGATCATTAATAGCTGATTGGTTGCAGCAACTTTCCCCCTTCATAGCGTAGCCTGTAGCCATGGAGATAACCTGCACTAAGTTGGCAACAGGAGCAGGCTTAGACTTGCTACGCGTTAAAACTGTGCTTTCCTCTGAGGCCAGGGTGGTTGTTAAATAACCGATGGCCGAGAGATGGTCGGATAGTTGTAACTGATGAATGTGCCACTTGCCTGTCCGGTCGAAATAATTTCTGCGTGAAGGGAGAATGGTTGGATCTTGAAATGATTTCTGACCTTTACTATCACCGTCATCTCCTTCGTCCTGAGCCAGCGAGGTGTGATGAGTCCTTCCTTTCTTACGGCGCTTGATTTCAAAGCTGATCATGGGGTGGTGCGTATCTCTTGATCTTCTGCGTCTGACGGATATGCCTTGTGTCGTTTGTCCTTCGGCTCTTGCCAGAATTAAAGTAGGTTGCTTAGTCAGCATAACTAATCACCAGAAACATTAAATCCTCCATCGTACTATCGCCCATTTCTGTCGGAGTCACGTCCATCTAGGCAAGCTGCATGCATTTCTCCTGTAGGTCTAGGCAATCGATGTCTTTCCACCAGCTATCCCACTTAGCGTTGGGGTGCTCAATCTCGAAGTTTGCCAGGTGTTCCACGACCATATTTCCATTACGCCGGATCACCTGAAAGGTGAGACCTTTCATTTTGTTGAGCATTTTGGCAATGTTATCGATAACCTGTGCTAAATGCCAATGCTTCGTCACCCTGCTTGCCCGCGTGCCACTGTAGATTTTCCTGGCCGCGGTGATGGAAACCTCTGAGTCTCCTTCTATTACTACATTAGTGGTTCAGTTTGATCTTAGAATTCTTAGGCCTTTTTCCAGAGCTGTGAATTCCATCTCGTTGTTGGTGCCTTCTCCGAGAGCCTGACTGTAGATGTAGAGAATTTCCCCTTTCTGGTTTCTGATGGCTCCTCCTATGCCTGCTAGACTGGGGTTAACACGGGAGGAGCCATCGAAGTTTAACTTAAGGAAGCTGACAGGGGGCCTCTGCCATCCAAGCGGTCCTGATCGAGGTTCTTGCTGGCTGCTTGCGGTTGATATGTTGTGCCCATTCTCCAACTTGAAGCTTTTCAAAATGTGCTAGTCTTTGGCTAAGAGATTGTTGTCGGGAGTTGCACTACATTTTAGCGGGATTAGTTGGCGAACATTTTTGGTTAAGGTAAGTTGTGAAAACTCGAGATTTCTCTGCTCATTCTAGAAAATGCACCTGTTCCTTTCCTTCCAAATGTTCCAGGTTAAGAATCCTGGTATGACTTTCCAAATGTTGTTTACTCTGAGATTGTTTGAGTAGTCTTGAGGCCACTGCAAAATTGTATTCTGGATGGAGCTTTTGTCCCTGTTTTTTTGCTGCATGGTATTTTCTAACGAGTTCCATAGGTACTCTGCCAATTCGCATGAATTGAATAGGTGATTGATTGTTTCTTCTGTTGCTCTGCAAAGAGGACATATAGAAGGACCTGCGAATCCTTTTCTTCATAAGTTGTCCTAGGTCAGGGTTTTTCCTTGCATGAGGAGCCAGAGGAAGGTCTTTATTCTAGGCCAAAAAAGGGCATCCCATACCTTGAAGCTCCAGGGCATGGTCTCCCCGTGTTCATTCTGCTCCAGCTACTCCCTTACTTCTTTAAAGGTGAAATTGTTGCTGCCCTTCATTCCCCATCTTAGCTTGTCCTTTTCTGTGGATGTTCTTATTTTTCTTTTGTTTAGGGTGCTTAGCAAGTTTCTTATGCTGTCATTTTCTGTTGTTGTGTTGTTCATGTTAGGGGGTAACCAGTTCCTACACTCCTGCCCATTGCTATCATGGCTCCAGTACTGATGAACTTTATAATTGCCCCTATTCTGAGATTCCCTTTTGTAATATTCCAAGTCTGGAGTTGCGAGGTGAGGTAATTTCTGCCAAGCATCCTCCCAGAAGAATGTTGTTTCCCCGTTGTAAATTTCCCAGAAGCTGTGGTCTTGAATTATGCTTCTGTTGCGCCTAGCTAGATTCCAAATGGGAGACCCTTCCGGCACATCCTGTAACCTAATAAGATCGTGTTCACTACAATCTGGAGTGTATTTCTCCTTCCAATGCCTTGCCCAAGGAAGAGTGGGTTCTTTAAGCCAGTGCCACCATAGCTTGGCTCCACAAGTCATGTTGGTGGTGTGGGGGTCTATTAAATTTAGGCCTCCTACTGTTTTTGATTTACATAGTTTATTCGAGGCCACCAAAGGCCATTTGTTTTTGTCCAAATTTCCTTTCCATAAAAATGATCTCTGGATGGTTCTTATCTTGTGAAGGACGCCTTCAGGGGCAGGCAGGATGGAAAGCATGTACTAAGGGATAGCTTGAAGGATTTCCTTAGTAAGGACTAATCTGCCCGCAAAGTTGAGGGCTCTTTGGGTCCAATGTCTGCATTTGTTCTCCAATTTTGCTAGAATTGTTTCCGAGTGATTCTTTTGCCAGGGTTTTGACGTTAGCAAGGCGCCCAGGTACTTGGAGGGTAGATTGCCCCGTTTAAATCCAAGAATGTTTGAAAGATGTTTCTGGATAGCAAGATGGGTATTAAAGAAAAACTTGTAGATTTAGCATGGTTAATTTCCATACCTGACGCTTTGCTGAATAGGCTTAGGATACTTTTGTAAGCCATGGCTTCTTTCACCGTGGGGGTGTCGTGCAGCATTGTTTCGTCCACGAACTGCTGGTGCGTAGTTGTCGGGATAGATTGCAGGGGCTGAAGCCCTCTAAGATTGCCTTCTGCTTTTGCTTTATGGATGAGTTGACTTAGACCTTCCATGAGGATCACGAAAAGGAAAGAGGTGAGAGGGTCTCCATTCCTGATACCCCGGGTAGGGGAGAAGGGTTCTGAGGGTGATCCATTGAGCATGATGGAGAAAGTGGAGGATTTAATTAAAGCCAAAATCCATTTGATCCACTAATGTTCAAAGCCAAAGGCTGTGAGAACAACTTCCAGATATTGCCAATTGACTTTATCAAATGCTTTGGAGAGGTCCAATTGCATTAACATTCCTGCTTTCTTCCTGGTCTGGAGAGTGTGCACCATCTCTTGTGCTAAGAGAATGTTGTCCAGAATTTGTCTGCTCTCCACAAATCCGGACTGTTCTTCCGAGATGAGATTGGGCAGAATAGGCTTAAGTCTATTCGCTATAACCTTGGAGATGATCTTCTAAATCACATTGCAAAGAGCTATAGGTCTAAACTTCTCAGGAGCGTTGGCATCCTCTTCCTTTGGGACTAGAGCCAGGAAGGTGGAGTTGAGCGATTTAAGAATGGTGCCAGAACGTCTTGAATCTTCAACCACTTCCCAAATCTCCGTTTTGATGGTGGGCCAGCACGCCTTGTAGAATTTAATGGTGAAGCCATCTGGTCCAAGAGCCTTGTCATTTGGCATGATTTTAATGGCCTCCTCCACTTCCTTCATTGAGATCTCTCTGAGAAGAGCAAGATTTTGCTCATTAGTTATGACGCTGGGAATGGCCTGCGTTAGAGAGGCTATTGCCTCTGTTCTTTCATCTTCCGTCTCCTGCACAATGTGTTTGAAATGCCTGGAGAGTAGAGAGGAAATGTCCTTATGATTTTGCAGAGTTTCTCCTGCTTCATTTTTTAGTTTGAGGATTTTATTTGCACTTCTGTAATCTAGAGTGGACCTATGAAAGAACTTTGTATTTTTCTCTCCTTCTTTAAGCCACTGCACTCTGGATTTCTGTTTCTAGAGTGTTTCTTCCTGTTGAAACCTGAGTTCCCATTGAATCATTAGATCTTTTTCAAGCTCTTTGGATACTTCACTAATATTTCCAGATGTCCAGCTTTTGTGAATTTGCTCGAGCTTACTCTCTATTATGGATTTTTCCTGGAAGATGTTTCCAAATACCGTTGCATTCCATTGCTTGATTTTTCTTTTGATGTGTTTTAATTTACTTTGGAGCTTGAAAATTCTGGTTCCTTGGACGTTTAGTGGTTCACCCCACCACTTCTCCAGCATTTTAACAAAGTTTGGGTGCTGCAACCAGAACTTTTCGAATCAGAATGGTTTGTTTCTAGGAGTGCCGAGGAAGCCAGCATCTAGAGAGATAGGCCAGTGATCCGATCCTCCGCTAGGGAGAATGTCTGAGTCCACGATGATGCCGTCTAGGATGATGCTTTATGAAATGAGAAATCTATCCAAATGAGAAGCTATGAGTTTCTCTCCTCCTCGTCTATTTTCCAGGTGAAGGAGCTGGATTTTGGCTGGACATCAACTAGTTTTGCATTTTCAATAAATTCTGCAAAGAGCCCTGCATCCCTGTTTAGCCTTCGTATTCCTCCTTTTTTCTCCAGGAGGGAAGTTATCATGTTGAAATCTCCTCCCATAATGATCTTCAAAGTGATATGTCTTAGTTGAAGATTCATAAGTGAATTGAGGAATTGAAAATTTTCTTCTAATCATTGAGGGCCATAAACATTTATACATAGATAGGTTTCAGAGTTACCTATAATGTGAATCTTCGTGTCAATGCAAGATCTGGTGGCCTCCATTGAAAGGACACTTATTACTCTGGTATCCCAGAGGGTGGTGATACCTCCCTCCCATCTTTGACTAGCTACTTCTATAAAGTTGAGAGGTTTGCCCAGTTTTTTGTTGATGTTTGCCATGTGAGAAGTGGCACATTTGGTTTCTTGAATGAACATGATGTCTGGCTTTTCTTGTTGGAAGTTTCTGAGGAGAAGTCTCTGCTTTGCTAGGCTGTTGAGCCCTCTCGCATTCCATGAGATTATTTTCATTGATAACAAGGCTTGTTAATGGTAGGATGGGAAGGCATTGAGTGCCTTCATTTTGCTTGAGTTCAGCATTAAAATCCATAGATCATGTAGCACCTCACCGTTTGTTCTTCTTCCCCTTTTCTTTTTTTGCTTGAAGCCAGATGGATTGAGGGGGATATTTTTAGAGTGGTTTCCTGTGCCTGTTGCATTGCCCAATCTTCTATTTTACCTATCTAGTTCCGCCTTCTGTCTTGCTATGAATAGATCACTGATATTTCTTAATTCTTCCTCTGGAACATTTTCTATTCCTTTAGCTTTCCAGTTTTCCTCTATTTCTGGAAGATTTACACCTGTCTTCTCTAAGGCCTCATTTAGCTCCATCTCGTCACTTCCCCCATCACTGGTTAGCATTTCCATGTCTTCGTCTTGGGTACCTTCATGCTGTTGCCTGTGGGCCTTGGGACTGAGTGGACCTACATCTTTTTCCTTCCTGTTGTGGTCTGGCTGGTGCTTTTTCCCCTCTGTTCTCTGCTCTTCCACATTTGTCTCTTCAGTGTCTGTGTCTGTTTCTAGAACGCTGAAAGTGTTAAGGGTATTTTTTGGTGCTGCCCCTGTTCTATTTGATCTTCTTCTGTTGGCTCTTTGTCTTGCTTTTGGTCTAGTAAAGATTTCTATGCTATGTGCTTCTGGCATGGGTTTGAGAGCTTCTTTTGTTCTGTTTAGAGGACAATCTCTTACTAGGTGACCGTGTTCATGACACTTTCTACACCGGAATGGGATTTGTTCATAGTCAATGGCTTGGAAGTAGTCTTCATCCCTAAACTCCAGCTATATGCCTTCATGCAGGGCTCCTGAATCGTCCAATTCCACACATATTCTGGCACATGAGGTATATCTACGGTGAATAGTGGCTTTAGAGGATTTAATAAAGGTTCCTAGCTTGTCTCCAATTTGTTTGAGGGTTGCTAAGCCCCAATAGTCTATGGGGAGGGAGAAAAGATGGATCCATACTAGAACTTGTGTGAAGGTCTCTTTTTCTGGGACAAAATTTGATTTCCAGGGTTTCATGTAGAGACCCGCAGAAGTAAAAAAATAGGGACCCCCATCAAAAACCCTATACTTATCCTCTAGGTTTGTAAAGACAACAATAAAGAAACCTTTTGCTCCTAGGTGTAGATTGATATCACCTTTGGGTCTCCAATGTTGTTTGATCCATTGACAGAGGGCGCGCTCCGTTGGCCATAGTCCCATGAACTTGCATATGACTGCATGTTCTGACATATGCTCGCGTTGGGCTTGAATCTCCGGATCTGTGCAAACAACTCTGAGGGCTTCTTTTTTCTTTGGTTTGCAAGCTCCTTGTGTTGCTTTTTTGGTGCTAGGAGTGGAGGATGGTTCCTTGTCCTTCTCTTCTCTCTTTTTCCTTTCTTCATCTTGCCCTTCTTCTTCTTCTGTTTGGGGATTCATTGATCCTGCGGTCCTTCGGTCTGTCTCTGCGCTGTGGTTTCTATCTCCCTTTTCATTGATTGCTTTATCTTTATTTTTAGAGCCGCCTCTGGTTTCTGCTGTCATTTTCTGCTCCTTATTGGTCCTGGTGCCATCGAAGTCTTTTCTCTCACCATATCCCGAGATTTGTATTCCTTCCTTTGCTTTCTGCTTGTGCATGACGATTTTCTTGAAGGATGGGGTCCCTGTGGACCCCCCGCTTATCATTTGTCGGGTCAGTCCGTGCCCTCTGCTAAGAAGGTCAGCCAATCTCTTGTTCTGTGCTACCAGAGTTGTCTCTGGTTTGGTAGGACTGAGGCGTTAAACCCTAGGTTTGGAATCGCTCAGAGCTCATTCCCTTGAGATGTTGATTTGTAGTAACCCCTCCAAGGATGTCTTCAACAACCTTCAATGATGTAATAGTCAACATCATGAAAGGAAGAAATATCATCAAAATGACCAAATAGAAAAACACATCAATGAACAACGATAAACTCTAGAAACCGAAAAGAGAGAAAACAACAGACATGCATTTTATGAAATGTTTTGAGAGGGTGTTCACCCTCACTCAATGGAAGAAAGAGAGTCCATTCCTTGTCCACTATTAAAAAACCCTTAGAAAGAAATATCATCTTTAATTCATCATAACTAGCTAGAAGCGATTACATTAATTCTGTTATTAGAACTCTTTGCCCCACAATTTCTCGATCACTGTGTCTTTGTAGCTTGGTTGCTTCTAGTAGTGGATTATCCTAAATTTAATGATCCTTCGTTCTACATGAACAATTAGTCCATAGGTTGTTGTAGTGTTAACTATAATCCATTTTCAATTGTTGTGCAAGGAATGTGATTGACACAATGATATCATTCTTGGTATATGTCTCATTCCTTTTCCATCATGATTATATAAAATATTTATCAAACCCAATTAATAAATATTTACTAGCTATGCCTCAAACATGTTTTCATGTGCATAGATAAAATGCATAAAAAAGTATCAAGACATGCCTCTTTATTGATACCACACAGAGTAAATAAAATCAGATAATTATAAAAACATGTTTATTTATCTATGCATGTGTATGGCTTTGACACATGTCTATCCATCTGAAGATGACTTTCATAAAGAAAAATGAAAAAATATTACTATGGCATGCCTATTTGTCCATACCTTCCATGCATTATAAGAAAGTGAATAGTTATATTTTCCCCCTATATAAGAATATGGTAATATTAATAATATTAATTGTGGGAATTATTATCTCTTCGCATACAAAAGGGGGAATCTTTCCACAAATACTATTACTTTTCTTCGCATAAGAAGGCACTCTTCTCCAAAAGAGAAACAACTGCAACTACCCATATTTTAATGGAAAACTAGCACAATAATTATTATCTTCTTGCATGCAGATACATATTCTTATGCAAAAGAGGGTTGTCCAACAACTATTAACGTGGTGCATGTAAACACATATTCTTTTTCCGAATGGAAAGTAACATAATAGCAATTATTTTTTTTCATATGAGGAAATATTATTTTTCAAGAAATAGAACACAATTGCCATTACTTTTGTTTATACAAATGCATAATATTTTTCAAAAAAACCAATATAGATTCTTATAGTTATATGAAAAAAATTCATAAATTTGATTCTTAGCACTTTATGCATAAAATTCGTATGTAAACTTCAAAGAAAATAACCTTGACTCTTATCATTTCATGCAGTCTTTCAGGAAATAATATGGTGACTAGTATACTATAGAAAATATGCATATGCATTCGTTTTCAAAATGTCAGCACAATTAATTTATCATTTACGATGTAGTCTTTTCGAAGAACATAACGTGGCTAATATTTTATGCAAACAATATTTATATGATTTTTTTTTTTTCAAAAAATTACCATAGTTAATTTATCTTTTTGCAAGGAGCCTTTTACAAGTAAATTTAGAAAACTAAATGCATATTCTTCGTCAATAAAATTGGAAAAATCGCCGATCTTTCTTGTATACAATATCCCCAATTGTTATTATGATGTGTGGATGTTATTATGATGTGTGGAGTCTGTGAGCCAACATATTATTGTTAGGACTGTGTAGTCTCATGCCCATACCTAACTACTTCGTCGTGATCCATGCTTAGATGAACTAAATATATGGGAAACATCTGAAAATTTAAACAACTCTCACACATACAATTCTCCCAATTCTTTCGACAATATTTGTGGTCTTTGTCTACGCCTTTATGTATTCTTTGCAGCACACGGTTCTATCATATATATTCATGTCGACATTTAATGAAGAATAATTTTTTGACGTACACTATTGCCTCTCTTCCATTAATTTGGATGCATTATTAGTGCAGGTTCGATCCTGCAAAGATTTGATTGAGCAAAGCTTAAGAAAATTTATTGCATGGTTGTTTGACTCTTCGACTCTTGCTGTATTACGATACAAATTTACAAGCTAAGTTTAAGCTAGGAATTCTATTGATATTACCATAATGACCAGCCATTCCATTCACAGAGAAAGAACTATACCCGGCTTCAAATGTCGGTCATCATCGTATTAACCATAGAGAATTGGTGGGGCAGGAAAATTATTGAATTAGTTACAAACTAATTACAAATGGTTATTGATATCCATCATTTTGGGGCACGTCAACGCATTCACCACCATAATATTTTACATTATTAAATAAGGAAGGTTAAAGATAGGTTGTAGAGATAAGAATATTACACGAAACAAGATTCCTCTCAACACTTGATAGATTCATGCTT
>APFE031699216.1:0-14640 GCA_000404065.3 Pinus taeda | reverse complement strand
GAGCAATCGGAGTGGAAAAGAAATAGGGAGGAGATAAAGCATTGGAATGGAACCAACCAAAAAATCCGATGACTAGATTTCTTTGTATAAAGAAAGCGCCCAACACCCTTCCTTCCATTCTATTTCCAGAGTTTCCTCGATGATCATGAAGATAATCTGCCATATCTTAGTGCTCGATTTATCACTTGTAAGGCGGGATCAAACTGGAACTATTAGAGCAACCTCCAGGTTCTGCAGACTCAGCCCCTGCCAACGACCTCCTTGAGTAGGCTTCAATCTAAGGAGGGGTTTTAGCAGTGCCCGCCAGTTAGAGTTATTATATGCTTAAAAATATTGTAATTTTTTTCTTTTAAATACACTATTATGGTTGATGTAATATTAAAATATAGGATAATCAGAAAAACAAATATAAATGATAAAGAAATATATTATTATAAAAATTTATTAATATAGTAATTTAATTTTAATGTTGAAATTTTACTTATATTTTAGGAGATCATTTTGGTTGCCGTACCATTAAAATATGGGATAATATGAAAAAAAATGATAGTTATTAGAATTTAAGTTCAATTATAATTATAATAGTGAGAGAAAGATAAATAAAAAGTAGAAAGGTAATTTTTTTCTTCTTTTGGATACAGTATTATAGATAGGCACGAAGTTTGTAGATGCAATACCTTGAAGTAGTTGTCCAAAATAATTTTTTAGTTTATAATCTTAAAATTTAGGAATATATATTGCTTATCCTATACTCATCAAGACAACTCTTTCTTATATTGAGAACAAAGACCAAACATCTAATGGGAAAGAATAAGTAAAATAATACAAAAGATAAAATATTTTATAAAAATTGTTTATAATTGGAGCCAAAACCAAATATGAATTAAGATAAAATGGCATAATGATGTTAGTTTTAGTTATACTATTGGATAATAAAGGGAGATATTGTTTTGTAAGATAAGCCTATGAAAAATATCATTACTTCAAATTTATGGAGACAATGTGGTGTTATAAAAGTTAGAAGCAAAAAATAAAAAAATTAAAGTGATGATCAATCTTAATTTACAAGGACAAAAATATGTCTCTAAATAAGGGTAAAGAAAAATGAAGCATTGCTAAAATAAGAACTATTTTTCATGAGCACTATAGTAAAATTAAATGTATAGAAAGTGATTTCTCTTAAAATACACCATATATACTAAGATTAGATCTCAATTTTAAATGATATGTTAGGTGATGATTTTTTTTAACTTTTTATTTCAACATAGTTATGATGATCTTATAAAATTTATTTTAATATTTTATAGATAAAAATTAAATTATAAATAATTTCATTTTTTGTTTTTAAATTGATAAACTAATGTGATGTTAATAAATATTAATAAAAAACAATATTACTATATACTTTTAATTTTTAATTGTGATTTCTAAAAAAAATATTATATTTTATAGGAAAGGAAAATTATAATTGAATGAGAGAACGACATAATATAATAGAAAACGCAAAATTACCTATATAAGTCGTAAAAAAGTCCAGAAAAATCAATGTCTCAGGTTTAAACTTGTTTTGATTAATCCATGTATCTTACATTTCGAAAAAATATAACATGATAAAACAGTGCTATAGAATTTGTTTTAATTAATGTATATCTTACCATCACAGATTTAGAAAATATAGTGTTATAGATTTAGCGAATATATTCTCTGATAAATTGATTTACAAGGAATGAAGGGTGACGTGTCCTGCAAACTTTTAAGTCCTAAAAATATGCACGACTATCAGTATAATCGCATCGATATGACTACAATAAACTTATCACATTGCTTGTCGGAGCGTTAAGGCTCTAGAGCCTTTCATTTTATTTATAAAGAGACAAAGTTGGGAGTATTAATTAACAGTCGAACATCTTCAAATAGATATAGAAGTAGAAAGTTAAGGGGAATGAAAAGTTGAGGTTTCGAATAATTGTTTGCGATCGTTGAAGATGTTAAATAGTTGGAAAAATTAAGAGGAACATGGAATTTGATATAATTTTATTTAGATATCGTAATTAAAACGATCAAGGAGAATATGGACATTGATAAGAAATAATGTCGAAAACATTTAAATAGAGATGGAAGTAAAAGGTGTGAGAATTCTATAATGATTTTTAATTACGCAGATGTAATATAATTAAAAGTATTTAGGAAAAAGGGAGCTTGATATGGTTTTATTAGTCTGTGCCATGGCGGTGGCATGGGATTATAGTAATCAAAATTTGGAAGTTAGTATTAGTTCATTTATTTTTAAGCAAAGTCTTTAGGTTGACACTGCATATTTCACATATTTTACACTGCATTCTATTTCACAGTCTTATTTGCCCTCTTCCTAAGGCGGGGAGGAAAAACCATATCATATATTTACTTGTTTGCTCGGCATTTTGACGCATTTTGAAACTGGTTGCTTGGCATTTTGAAATAGGTGAACTAATGTTTACATTAGTCACTAACACTAAACACTAGCTCATAATGCTAGCCCATAAGGGTATTAGTATAAGTTGAAATTCACACCATGCCTTGACACCATGCCTAGCCTGGCATGTCAAAATTGCTCGTCGTGTCAAAATTGTAGTTTGCATGAGACCAACTAACTTTACTTGCCTGCAGAGTCTTCCCTTTTAACCAGTAACCCAGGTTCCAGGGAAAAAGAGAGCTGTGAAGCAGCACAATAGGGAGAGCTATGAAGCAACACAATAAACTGTGTCAACAATTGCTACAAACTACAAACTGCAAACAACTTAGCCTTCCTTGCTACCACTTATAATCTAGACCTATGATTTTGGAAGGAAACTCAGGAAACTCACCCACCATTTTTGGGTTTCCAGAGGACGAAAGGGTATTTGTGATGGGCCAACAACTCTTTGATATGAATCTTCATATATCTTCTTCTTTCCAACTTACAGAAAGCTTGGTCTCCATCCTGTCTCAACTCTGCTTGGCGTTTACACGTCCCTGGGCTTCGTCATGATTGAATTGGGCTCTGAGTGGGAAGTTGCTTGGACTTAACACGTCTCTGGTCTTCTTCATGACTGTACGACGACCTGAAATCTTGGTCTTTGAATCGGAAGTTGTAGCAGAGAACATGGTGGGCAGTGTGGAATTGGGTTTGCCATGAGATCTTGCATCATCGTTTGAGGAAGGAAGCCCAAATCTGTTACATCATCATCCGAGGAAGGAAGCCCATAATATGTTAGCCATCCGAGGAAGCAAGCCTAGAATCTATTCATCTTCGTCTGAGGAAGGAAGCCTAGAATTTGTTAGCCTTATTGAGACTTGTCAACCCTAAATGAAGCATCTCCACTATCAAATCTACTCTCGTGACTACATGTACCAGGAAGCCAAAATGATCAACAATTTTGAAAGCTTGAGGCTAAATTCCACTTGTAGTCGTAGCTGGAATGGCACCAAGAAAGGTAGGCGTGTATTCTTCCTCCTTAAACTCCCCAGAGTGATCCTTTGTAGCTAACTAGAATGAATCTTCTGCCGCACTAAAGAAAATTGCTGCCTTATTGAGATCTGTCAACCCTAAATGGAGCGTCTCCACTATCAAATCTATTCTTGTGACTACATGTACGATTCCAAGAAGCTCAAATGATCAACAATTTTGAAATCTTGAGGCCAAATTCCACCTGTAGTTGTAGCTGGAATGGCGCGAAGAAAGGCAAGTGCGTCTTCTTCCTCCTTAAAGCCCCCATGGTGATCCTCTATAACTAACGAGAATGAATCTTCTGCCGCAGGAAAGAAAAGGAAAGCAACTATAATGAAATACTGTGTTTGGCTACTAAGTTTCTCTAAAGGCACTAGTTCTTTAGTTATACCTTTGGTGGTGAGCCTAGTTAGATTTCCCAGTCCATCCACTGAAAAACTATGTGTTTGTGTTTCGCAATTGAGTTTCTTCAACGAAATTATTCTCTGGCTACACCTCTTGATGACATAGGAGGCACGTGTAGTGCATGCAAATGCACATTTTATAAATTACAACTACGACATAGCATATTAATCATCCTACAAAAAACGTTATGTGGGACCTACCATGAAGTCCATGTGTCTTATCATTCCATTTATCAAAACTCTGCCATCCTTAACCTTAGTCTTGTTCATTCCTTAGCCTTGTGCCTTCCTTAACCTCAGTCTTGTTCATTCCTACCTTGGCCTTGTTCATTGCTTGGCCACATTCATTCTACGGTGGAGTCCATGTCTCTGCAACTTATGTTGCATATATTGTTGACTTGTTCAAAAACCTGGTACATTTCCTCAATTGGTGTTCTATTGTAGTGGTTTTCAAATTTCTACTTATTTTGTAATCATTCTGGAACGTAACATTTTCTTTTGCTCTGCTAATCTATACTGTTTTCTTATCACTCTTGCTTCACTGCTTTTATTTATGTACTAGTCTATTATTATGCTTCAATGGGATTCCTGTTTGATTTGGGTGTTACAATATATTTAATGTTATTTATGTTTTGCAATGCATCATTCTCATTGATCTCCCAATAGTTTAACTAGGCCCTTGTGTCTTTATGCCACCCTCAATTGAGCCTTAGGTGGTTTTGGATGGAATTTAAAGCTAGCTTAGGAAGTCTATGATCATCTATGTTATTTAGTTTGTGCTTGTACAACAGAAACCTAATCATAGCTAGCCTTGCAATAGCAGAAATACCATATAATTTAGTATCTCTTAGTGTAATATACTTATGTAACACATAAGTGCATATAATTAAATTAAATTAAATTAAATTAAACATTTATAGTTAGAATACCATAATGTTCTCCTTATAAGATTACCAATTGATTAATGTATGAAAACATAACAATGCAAACACATATAATCAATTATAGGTGCATAAAAAAATATACATACAAATGAGAAACCATTCAATTCATACTATAACAACATTAGGTTCAATTTAACCTAATGAAAAATAAATCATAAAACTTCTTTATGTAAATTAATAAAAAATATAAAGAATGAGATTCTCTTATATTCTATATTGTTCTTAAGGATATACCATTTACTTAACTTTACTATATAAAATGGCCCTACAATGTTATTAAAAATTATTTATAATTAATTTTACTAAAATAATAATTACTTAAGAAAATCATAATTTTACAACTATATAACTCTATTCCAAAAAGATGGTTGTCTAATTGTTCTTTCTCAATCCAAATTTATAAAATATATTTTCATTCTAATAATATACAACTTTTGTTTCTAAAAGGTCTAGTTATTCCTAGAATGGCATGTATCCAAAACATTATATTCACAATAAAAAAAATTATCTTTATTAATTCCTTTTTCTCTGTACAATCAAAACTTTAAATATTCTTTTGTCTTATTACATATCACATTTTTCTTTTAATTTTAAACCATTTATTATGATATACATGAATATAAATATAAATAAAAAATAATAATATTACAATGAATTATAATTTTTTCCCAACTATAAGTAGCGACAAAAATAAGATAACATAAAACAATAAAACATAACGCAATACTAGCCATATGGCAATAGATGGCGATTTTCGGCAAGTTCTGTAAAGGTTTAGGGTAAAACCCTAGGATTACTGCAGTACTTTGCAGCACCTGGAGCTCGGCACCCGACGACCGATAGTGTCAACCTCCATTCTCATTGCAGCTGCACCCATCTCCATCTACTGTCGGTTACTGCTTGCATCATGGGCGATACAATGGATATAGAGAAGCTAGATTTTACCGAGGACCCTTTCCCCAACCGTGTCATTTTCAGAAACCTTAATCTCTCTAAGTTGGCATCTGGCTCCACCTTCCCGTCCGACCCTGCCCCATCTACTTCGACATTGGTGGTTTCCTTTTTGGGGCACTACATTGCTCCTCTGTCATTCGGGTCGCTTTCTATCGAATCTACAACGTTGGACAACCCTCCATTGTCTCCTGGTACTCTGCACATTCCTATCACAAATACTCCTCCATCGCCCTCTTTTGACCCCCATCTACCCATCTCGACCTTCTTCACCACACCAATTGAAGACATTCATGCTTCGAAGGCACCAAACCCTCCCTCCCCTGTGCACTCACCGTTGGGATGCTTTGATACTCCTGCAGTAAAGGTTAAGTCTGCAAAAATTACCTCTCTAGAAGGTTCACTTGATCTATTGGCAGATCACCATCTGCCCCTCGTATTGGAAAGCGAAAGACAAAGTGTGTGAAGATGACTTCAAAGGACATCACCATTCACTTCGGCAAGACCTCTGATATTGGGGAAGCAACATATATGGCTAGCACAGTACTAGTTGGACACATTCGGGACAGAGCATATTCTGCAGCCAGGCTCACTCTATGGGTCCAAAAGATCTAGGGTGGAATGCTAAAGGAACTGCTTGAGGTCCACGTTTTACCCAAAGGCTGGTTTTCCGTACATTTTGCTAAGGAGAATTACACGGATATGGACCTTGCAAGGTACTAGAACATTGAGATGGCTCTGGTACTCTTTAAGAGATGGAGCCCCCTCTTTGATCCAGAGAGAGAGCAAATAGGGGCAGGGCCACTTTGGGTGTGCTTGCCAGGGCTCCCATTACAATATTGGTGCGAGGCGGTCTTCATCAGAATAGGGAATGCCTTTGGCACCTACTTGCACCATGATTGAACCTTTGTAAAGTCAAAGAACAGAACCCTAGCTTGCATTCTACTTCACTTGGATACTCACGAGGGTTTGGAGGAGAAAATTACACTTCAATGGGGGAAATACACCAGGGTCTAGATCCTGGACTACGAAGGAGTTCCCTTCCATTGTCGGCGATGTCATAGGGTGGGACACATTTTCAAAGATTGCCCTTTCATGAAGAAAACAGAGGACCCTCCAAAGGTGACACATGCTCCTTCAAGGATTGACTCGCCGAATTTGCAGCGCTCTCTCGTTCCGAGCGCAAACCCTTCGGCCAACAATCTTCCCCCAAAGACAGTGGACAAAGTGAATAGATCGATCTCGCCTCCACTTACTAGATCTCGAGCCTCTATAGAAGCCAAAAAAGCATCGGGTATTCCTCTGACCTCCCTATCTCCTTCAATTGCATTTTGTACATCTTTTGTTTCACCATCCATTACCACTTCTCCGGCACACTACATTATGGCTACTCCTCCCTCTATTGCCACCATAGTGCCATCTTTACATTCTTTATCCATTTCCTCCTCCTCTCCATATTCTAACATGATGACGTCATATCACCCCTATAATCTTCGCTCCCATACCCTATCTAGTGGTACTCCGACACATCCTACTAGTTTGGGACTCACCCTACCCAGCTCAGTTATTCTGTCTTCTCGGGGAAGGAAATTAGACCTCTCCAATGCCATCAAGCAAGTAGGGATAGAGGTCGCCTCTGGCTAACAATCCACTGTAGATGGGGTTCTTAGAGCATTGAACACCCTGGGTAGGGTTCCCCCATGAAATGTCTATCATTTAATTGTAGAGGCATGGCTAGTACCTCCAAGAAACTAGCCTTGTGCAATATCTTTGAAGTTAAACTATCTGACTTTATCTTGCTCCAAGAAACCCTAAGTGAGGCAGATTACATTACTAGCTCCCTAACATATATATCTTCTAGATGGAATTTTATCGCAATGGATGTTGTGGGGCGATCACGGGGCCTTGCCATTGGATACAATCCTCACACCATCATAGCTTTAGCATCTTGGGGAGGCCATGGTTTCATTGGCTTAGATATTTTCTCAGTGGAGCTTGGCATTAACCTAAGGGTTATAAACATTTATGGTCCCTATCACCACAGGGAAAATTTCTAGTAGCACCTACTTAATCTTACGATTCTCTCCCCTGATCACATCATCCTAGGAGGCAATTTTAATTTTGCCTTGGGTTTTAGTGAATCTTGGGGGTCATTGGCACAAGTGGATTCTATTACGGGGTACATGACCAACCTTCTAGAGCAGCATAACTTTGTGTATGTCCCCATGAATAAACCTCTTCCTACATGGCGGAACAGAAGGGTGGGTGAAGCTGCACTCGCTCAAAGATTAGATCAGTTCCAAATGAAGGTCCCCCTCATGCAGCATCTGCATCACTACAAACAATGTGTTAGCTCTGGGGCATCTCTGATCACTCCCCCATTTATCTGGAGGTGTTTGGCCCTCACCGTAAACCAAAAGCCCCATTCAAATTTAACCATGTGTGGCTATAGGAGCCTGCATATATTAACATGGTTTCAGAATTCTGGGCTGCAAACCCAATTGATAGGTTTGACTCCTTGGCCAAGGGATTCTGTCACAACTTAAGCATCTTTCTATCAATTGGGAAAAAGAGAAACATCAGAGGGAGGAGTCGATTTTATCTAATATTGAATCTGAGCTGAGCACTCTACTAGATGAGCAAAATCTGGGGTTTGTATCAGCAAAAGACAAAACACATTTGATTGAGCCAGAAAACCAGAAGGCAAAGATTTTGAAGGAGAGAGAAGAATCCTTGAGACTTAGAAGTAGGGCCATATGGTTAAAAGAAGGTGACAACAGTGCTTGATTTTTTCAGAATTATGCAAAAGGTGGAAAGGTATCAAACACCATATGGAACTTACCTCTACCTGAGGGGGGAGTTGTTGATACTTTTAACAAACTCTCCCATCTAAGCACCTCACATTTCAGGAATCTATACAAAAACCCCCTGGGTCAAATCTGGCTGATATCATCAATGTGGCCGGACTTTTCTCCATATTTGTAAATGATGATGAGGCCGAGGAGTTAACTGCTCTTGTGACAGCAGGAGAACTTGAAGGAACACTGAAATGGTTCAAAAAGGACAAGAGTCTGGGACCACATGGGTGGACCATAGAATTCTATCTTGCATTTTATGATCTATTGGGGCATGATCTATTGAAAGTTGTGGAAGAATGCAGATTGTCTGATTCTATGTACAATGCTATCAATTCGACTTTTATAGCCCTCATACCGAAATCTGATACCCCTTCCTCTTTCAATGACTAGAGGCCTATTTCATAGTGCAATTGTCTGTACAAAATCATCTCCAAGATCATAGAAAATCATCTCTGCCCTATCTATCTCATCATATTTCCCCCCAACAATTTTCTTTCCTTGAGCATCGACAGATACATGAAGCCATTGGCTCGGCCCAAGAGGCAATCCATTTGTTATGGACAAAACACCATAAGGGAATTATACTTAAGATTGATTTGGCAAAAACTTTTGACCGTGTTAGCTAGCTTTATATTAAGATGCTTCTTATTCATCTGGGCTTTCCCCATGACTTCATTACCTAGATTATGGCCTGTATTACCTCCCCTACTTTCAGTGTTCTCATTAATGGATCATCCTCCCATTTCTTTCATTCTGAGAAGGGGCTAAGACAAGGTTGCCCTCTCTCCCCCCTTATTTTGATCATTATGGATGGGCTTAGTCATTTTCTCTCTTTAGCTAAGATAGATGGTAGCCTTCATTATCTTAAGATTTCTGATACCTGCTTCCTTACCCACCTCCTTTTTGTGGATGATGTTCTCATCTTCCTGGATGGGAGTATTCGGGAATCTCACACCTTCTCCAAAATACTCACTCTTTTCTCGGCCACTAGTGGTATGCTGGCTAATCATGAAAAATCTACCATTACTTTAGCTTGCACTTCCATCAAGGAGTCTCAACTTTCCCAACAACTTTTCCCTTACTGTATCATACCCCTGGATAGGGGTTTCAAATACTTGGGTTTCTAGATAAAACCTCTCAGTCAGAAAATTGCTGATTGGGTTTGGCTTGTCACCAAAATGGAAAAAAGGCTTTCAATCTAGAGTCACATATATTTATTCAGAGCTAGCAGATTAGTACTTATCAAATCTATTCTTGAGGCCACACCAGTATTTTGGATGGCACTTGCATGTATCCCCAAGAACATTCTAGCCCGATTACAACAAATTTGTAACAAATATCTTTGGAACAGGAACTAGGACAAAAAGATATTTGCATGGGTCCACTGGAACAAGATTGCTCTGCTGAAAAAATTGGGAGGCTGGGGGCTAAAAGACCTTCCTCACTTTGCACAAGCCCTAGCACCAAAAATGGGTTGGACTCTTCTAACAAGACAAAATCTATGGACTTCTATCTCATATCATAAGTATATATGGCCTCAGCAAATCATGGACTGGGTTCGCTTTCCGAGTTGGAAAAAAAATGGTATCTCATCTGTCTGGAAGGCTCTTTTACACTCCCTACCTATCATCAGGGACAATCTAGTTTGGAGAATCAACAATGGATAAAAGGCCTGCATTGGATTAGATCCATGGAGTGGAGGTGGTGTCAAGTATCAGCTGTCTAGAGATCTCATACATCATCTACACTCCCAAGAGATTAAGATGATAACACATATTGTGGACCCTCAAAACACCAACATATTCTCCCAAGGATGGAAATCAGCCCTGTAGCTTGATTTACCCCCTCATTGGCATCAGTAATGGCAAGAATACATCTCTGCATTATGTTAATCTCATATCAGGATTAAAGAGGGACTTGATGAACTTGTTTGGTGTCATGCGGAGAATGGCATATACTCTCCAAAGATTGGATACCTTAAATTGATCACCCACAAGTAGCCGGAGTAGACTTCCTTATGGTGGAAGAGTATATGGAAATTAGCATCGCCTCCATGGACCAGACTGTTCTTTTGGTGTATAATTAGAGATAAAGTTCCCACTGGAGAGTCTCTCTCTCAAAAATCCTTTCATGGGCTACATTGGTGTATCTTGTGTAAGAACTCATCTGAATCGACCCTCCATTTATTTTTGAAATGCACATCTCTGATTAATCTCTGGAAAGATATTTCTACTTCCATTCATTTCTCCAGGCATTGGGAAGGAGAAGACATCAGTCGTGCATGGGAAAGTTTGTGTAATCGGCATCAAGGTACAAAATTACAAGATCTTCCTCTAATCATCAGCTAGCATATTTAGCTGGCTCAGAACCAGGTTATATTTGACCATAGACCTGTGTGCTAGCCACACATCATAGCCCACATTATATCTGTTTATAACGAGCTTCCTGAACCTCATCAGACTCAACCCCAAAGGCCAGATGCCCCTGCACATATTGATAAAAATACACCTCGGGTTTTCTTCGATGGTGCGGCACAACATCATCGATGCGGTGGTGGCTTTATCCTTTACTTAAATGATCAGCATTACTTCAATGTTAAAATGGGACTAGGAGCTAGAACTAACAATTTTGCAGAACTCATTACACTCTGTCACCTCCTACATTTATCATTAGGAAATAATTGCATGAGTTTAAATATATTTGGGGACTCAAAGATCATTGTGAATTGGTTCAATAATATTATTGTTTGTCACTCTCACACACCCAGTAATATTTTTGATGAAGTTAATATTTTCAAGGCACAATTTAACATCTCATGCAATCACATTTACAGGGAACATAACAGTTGTGCTGACAGGCTATCCAAGGAGGCCACAACACTTCCCCGAGGAGAGTGGATGATCTAGGAACAATGTGGGACCAATGAATACCGATACTACCACCGATCATACTTTGATCAGATCTACCACAGGGCAAAGAGCCCTTGATTACTGGTTTTTTTGTAATATTTTGAAAACATGAATTGACGGCCTCTGTATATATAACTACAGGTTATATTTATGTGTTTATTACCCTACGTGTCATATGTATAACCATATAATCAGACTTTTTTCTTACATAATAGAAAAGAAATGAACACCCTACATGGTGATGAAAGCTCAAGGTAGCAAAGTTTTTGGTAAACTATAATTTTTTGATTGAACCCTTAGTGGCAACAAGGATACAGCATATGCTAAAAGCATCTACAACATGTAATTTTTCAAAATTAATGAAAGATTACGATTTTTCCAGTGGAAAAAAAAAAAAAAAAAACACGCAATACAAAAATGTGACCATGTTTATATGATTTATAATAGTACCCTCTTTATTTACCTTGAGTATGTTATTAGTTTTTAGAATATTATGTATTATATAATTGAGAATGAAATAAACCAATCACAAAGAGAAAATGAAGTCAAGCAAACACAATCATACTTTGTGTGAAATTTTCTTCTTATAATTTTTAGTTTCCAAAGTAGGCACTTGCATCCATTAATTTCCAAAGTAGGGTCTTGCGTCCATAAATTTCCAAGGTAGACTCTTGTGTCCATTAGGTTTTATGCTTCATGTTAAGGATTTACTATGAGATAAATTCATAAAGCTTAATATATTTTGGAGAGATGAAAATGTCAAAATGTTATATGTCAATCAAGGGATTAAACGTTTGATTAAAAATTTTGAATCATTGGTTTGTGCAATCCCCGAGTGGTGGGCTTAAGACCTTCAAGAGTTTTGAACCAAAATCTCTTTTGAACTACCACCACAAAATACATCCACTGGCTAAGTAATAGCTCAAAATCCCTGAAAGCTCACAAGAATTAATTGTGTGCTAGAAATACCATCAAATCAAAAATCGAAAGAGGGATCAGAATTCAGTATAAGTAGGACCAGAAAAAGCATGATTATTTTTCATGCTAAAATGGAGATTCATCTATTGTATCACACAATAAATATATATGTTCCTTTTCATTTATGACGTGTGTTGGAAGCTTGCGCTAGGAAGATGAAGCACACAAAAATGAACTTACAATACATTAAAAAGAGCACTCAAAATCTAGAGTTGGAACTGAGAGAAACATATCCATTATAGAGAACTTATTTTGATCCCAATCTAATTGTAGAATTCATTTACTTAGCAAGTATTAATCCATACACATAGTATTAAATACAAAATTGTGCTCTTGCTTTTTCTTCTAAAATTCATTTATCTTAAGGACGTTAATCCATTTGTCAAGCAATAAATACAAATAATGGTTTTCATGCAACAAATATTCATCAATAACTTCAAAGGAATTTAATACAACAATAACAATATGTTCTACCCAAGGTATCTATAATAATGTCAAAAAAAGATCATAGAACTAGTACAACCACGTTAATAAATGTGGTTGATATACATTGTAGGCTTCAACTTAATATATGTTATATTATAAACTTAATATTATAAAACTTAATATCAAGCCCAATATTATAAGCCCTAATTATAAACCCTATATTATAAACCTTAATATTAAATATTAATATATTAATTATGTATTTAGGAAATAGTGTATTAATAAATATTAATTTAAACATTATTGTATTATTATATATTAATTAATTTTAAACCCAAGGCATAAATATTATAAACCCAAGGTATATAAATGCCAAGATAATTATTATAAACCATAAAATAAACATGGCTCACCATGGTTGAATTTTATATTGAGACAATCGTTGTTAGAATGTGACGTTGGACCATGATTTATTTTCAAATTGAGATAGCCACTGTCACAAAGCGATGTTGAACCATGGTTGACCATGGTTGATTTTCATATTAAGACAATCCTTGTCACATTATGATGTTGGACTATCGTTGACCATGATTGACTGTGGTGGACCATGATTTTTTGATAAAACATGGTTAACCATGGTTGACCACGATTAACAATGGTGGATCATGGTTGACCTGATTGATATTATAAACCCAAACCCAAGGGATTAATAATATTAAACGAAGGGATTATAAACCCAGGGGAATAATATAAACCCAAGATATATAAACACTAAGATAAATATTATAAAACCTTAAATAAACATGGTTTACCATGGTTGACTTTCATATTGAGACAATCTTTCTCACAATCTAATATTGAACCAAGCTCAACCATGGTTAAACCCTTAGATTAATAATGGAATAATATATACCCAAAGTATAAACCCTAAGATAAATATTATATTCCCTTATTGGGTTGTGTTATATTCTTTCCACGACTAACCTACATAGTGAACCGGGGGTTTTGCTTGGGCCTGTGGTAGACCCTGTTTAGTGGGAGATCTACAAGATTGATTTTGGTGGTGAAAGACAATGGCGAGCAGTGGAAAGATAAAGATCGAGAAATTTAATGGTCAGAGTTTTGAGTTGTGGAAACTCAAGATGGAGGATGTGTTGGTGGATAAAGATTAATGGATTGCAGTAGATTTGGGTATTAAACCAATGGTAGTGTCTAATGAAGAATGGAAGAAGTTAGATCAGAAGGCCAAGAGCATAATACGGTTGTGTGTCTCAGATTCAGTATTGCTGAATGTATCAGGGGAAGCTATGGTGAAGGCTTTGTGAGACAAGTTAGGGACTTTGTACCAATCTAAGTCTCTCGTGAATAAACTATTCCTGTAGAAAAAGTTGTATAACCTGAGGATGAAATATGGAGACTCAGTGACAGAGCATCTAAATGCATTTAATACTGTGGTAAGTCGGTTAGCATTTGTTGATATTAAAATTTCATATGAAGATAAGTGCATCTGTTTTTTGTGTTCTCTATCAAATTTGTGGGATATTGTGGTTTGCAATAGGTAGCATTGCAACTGCCTTGCAGTTTGATGAAATAGTCTCATCCTTTTTGATGGAGGATATGAGACAGAAAAATATGGAGAGATAGAATGGTGATGCCTTGTCTAAACGACAACGGTCTTAGAATAGAAACAAAAATAAGTCATCG
>APFE031699203.1:0-12170 GCA_000404065.3 Pinus taeda | reverse complement strand
ATCCATGTATTCCTTGAGAAGTCATCTATAAATGATACATAGTACATAGACTTACCCAATGATGGAACCTTCACAAGTCCAAACACATCACTGTGCACAAGTTCTAATATTTGTTTCACCCTCTTACTACGAGAGGGGAAACTCACTCGATTCTGCTTCCCATCTACAAAATTTTCACAGAAATAAAAATCTAGAGAGCTATTACTCATACCTTTTACCATACCTTTACCATGAAGTATTTGAAGGCCCTTCTCCCTAATATGTCCAAGCCTTTGATGCCACAACATGGTCTTCTCTCCAAAGACCACTAGATTTTCTGCTCCACTTTAAGGAACCACAGAATTGTTACACCCATCAATAAAAATGCTACCTTACAGCTTGTACAAAGTTCCAATTCAAACTCCCCACATCAATACCGGTGCTCCCCAAACCATTTTGCAGGTATCCTTCTCAAACACTATTTTTACACCTGCATCATCCAACTTGCTTAGAGAAATTAAATTTATGGCTAATACAAGAATATGTAGAACACCCAGAAGTGTTATAACCCTTCCACCTTGCAACTTCAACTTTACTTTTCTGTGACCAATGATTCTAGCCTTCCTATCATCCTCTAAGAAGACATCACCACCATCATATTTCTCATACTTGTAGAACCACTCTCTATGGGAAGTGAATTGAAAGGATGCACCTGAGTCAATCAACCATGCTTCATGATCTACATGTGTACTTGAAGAAGCCAAGTACACATCCCCACCTTCATCTAAGGTGGTTTTCACCTCCGCAGAAGGAGCATCATCAGATCCCTTTCCTTTATCAGGAGCTTTGGATTTACAGTCCCTTTTGTAGTGCCCTTCCTTTCCGCATTTCTAGCACACCACCTTTATACGTTTTCCTCGAGATTTAGATCTCCCTCTAGATTTAGATCTCCAACTCAATGATTTATTTATGTTTCTGTTTTAGTAATATCCTCGTATAGACAAAGCCTCACCATTCTAGCTCTCCATATTTTTCTGTCTCATCTCCTTCGTCAATAAGGATGAGACTATTTCATCAAAACTGCAAGGCAGTTGCTTTGCTATCTATTGCAATAACTAGACTATCCCACGAATCCGGTAGAGAACACAATAAACTAATGCACTTATCTTCATCTGAAATTTTAATATCAACAGATGCTAACTGGCTTACCACAGTATTAAATGCATTCAGATGCTCTGTCACCAAGTCTCCATCTTTCATCCTCAGGTTATATAGCTTTTTTTGTAGGAATAGTTTATTTTCCAGAGACTTAGATTGCTACAAAGTCCCTAACTTGTCCCACAAAGCCTTTTCCATAGCTTCCCCTGATACATTCAGAAATACTGAATTTGAGACAGACAATCGTATTGTGCTCTTTGCCTTCCGATCTAACTTCTTCCATTCTTCATCAGACACTCACGTTGGTTTAGTACCTGGATCTACCATGATCCATTGATCTCTATGCACCAACAGATCCTCCATTTTGAGTTTCCACAACTCAAAACTTTGACCATTAAATTTTTCGATCTCTATCTTTCCACTGCTCGCCATCTTCTTTCACCACCAGAATCGTTCTCACAAATCTCCCACTGAACATGGTCTACCATAGGCCCGAGCGAAACCCCTTAGCAACAAAGGCGTCCCCTTGAAGCCAAAACAACTCTGATACCAAATGTAGGTTTTAACCCTGTATAGAAATTACTTGTATACGAATTCTAAAACACATAAAATAAATAATGCGAGAGCATAACACATAAAACACATATACACAAAGATTTTCTCCTGGATCCCAAAACCGGGACTACCAGCTTGATTTTTCATTATAATCCTTTCAATGTTATAATACATATTTATGCATGTTGAAGCATCCAATACCATGCACCAGAAACCATCGTGTCCAAAAAACATGTGCAAAAATCATGCACAAAATGATAGGTGGGTCTGCCCAACCTAACATAGGTTCCAAAACCAAAATTTTCCGGGGCATTGCCTCGACCCCATAAAGTGGGGTTACAGGTACACCTCAAACCCCCTATGACCCCCCCCCTGGCCACATAATCGGTGCACCGAACGGGGGCTTTTCCCCCCTCTAGCCCCCTAGTTAACTATGTGGGCTAGTCGTGGAAAGAATATAACACAACCCAACATCCTGGAGTTAGCAAGTCACTAAGACTTGTAGCTATCGCATTATTACAGAAAAGTGATAGACCTCATAGATAGGAGTCTATGGAAACTTTTATACATGGGGAGTTTGATGCAAGAGCATCCTGCTCAAATGTCGTTGCTTATTTGCTTGATTTAGGGGGTGATTTTTTTCTTAATTATTTTGTAAATTATTTACATTTTAAGAGAAAAATCTGAGTGTGTGGTTTATCGTAAATATTCTCTTATAATTGAGAATATGAGAGGAGTTGGGTTGTATATATATGTTACGAATTATGAGATCCTTGAATGGAAATTAGTTGAGTCAAAATAGGGATAAGATATTTTAGGGATTTCGTTGAGTGATCTATGGAGGAAATCATGGATTTAGAATAATCCATAACTATGTAATTAATTTTATAAATGTAAGCCTACGTATGACGATAGATAGGATAGAGAGGATAGGGAAAAGTTAGCATAGAGGAAAACACATAGATGGGTGTGAGGAAATGTGTGAGGGCCATTTCAAATTTAGAAATTAGGCCAAGAATTTTATGTATATTTTGATTGATGGAAGAAAGTTTTCATTATGTTATTTCATTGATTAAATTCCTATTGAAGTCTTGGATAAGAAATTAGCTCCTTTAATGTTCTGTGTTAAAGCAATTCTATCATTATAAAATACCATTGCAATAAGTCGAATCTTTACAACATTGAAGGGGGTATCTTGTCTGTCCATGGAGATCAAGTCACATCCATGAAGGAGAACTTTGTTTGATGAAGAGTAAGAAGCTGAAATCGAGTTAGAAGTTCGACAATCAAATAAAGTGTCAGATATGTATGACATGTCAATTCTCTGATTGGGTAAGGTTTGTAGATGAATCTATGTCTGGGTGAATTTTAGTGTGAATCATTAGCCAAGAGCTCCATGCAGGAATCCAGTTGAAAGAGAGAGAGTAATTGTGATCATCATGATGATCTGATTGAAGTTAAAGTATGGGTATATTAAGTCATTAAATCCATTTGTTATAATGATCTTTGGATTTGGAGCATCAAAGATTTGCATCTGATTGAGCTAGGAGAACTCTGCTTCACACAATACATAATTGGGGAAATTTGAACTAGAATGAAATCTGTGCACTTCTTTTTTAGAGACAACTCAGTGGAACTATGAAGGAAGATCTGCGTTAACACCTGAATTCGACCATTCCAAGAATGAAATCAAGATGCTAATTCTTTGTTTGAAACCAAGAGGAAGTTTGTTCAACAACCACAGCAAGGGTAGGAGAGTATGGGATGCCCTTATTGTGGTTGAAGGCCCACACTAAATCATAGCCATTGATCTCACTAGTCAATGCTTACGTCACAGTCAACTACGGGATTAGGCATGTAATTAACCCACGTGGTAGTTGAAGACCCATAGGCCATAGATTTGATGTCCACGTGTTATCCAATGGATATTGACCATAAAGTGATCTAGTGTTAATTGCGATTGATGTTCAATTACGATTGTTGTTCAATTGTGATTGTTGTTCAATTGTGATTAATGTTCAATTGCGATTACTGTTCAATTGCGATTGTTGTTCAATTGCGATTGTTGTTCAATTCTAGATTGTTGTTCAATTGTAATTTCTATTCAATTGAGATTGTTGTTCAATTCCCAATCAATGTTCAATTGCACTTTGAGGTCCAGTCTTATGTGCATTTAGGTGGGACCGACGTTCATTGGCAAATTATATGTTAAAGCGTTGTTTGGTGATTGGTCGGGCTTGTGTTAAAACCCACCAATGTGAATGCTTCCGATTTGTATAGGTTGGCAATAACCCATAGGTTCACGGTAAGGTGATTACGAAAAGTAGGGAAATTTCCTTTAGGCGGTTTTTCCTACGTCAAGGTATATGTGAAAAGTGTCAATATCATGCTTTTAAAAATAATACTCCTTATGAAATGTGGTGTGCTTGCATTCCTTGGGTGAGGTATTTTAGCATCTTTCTATTCTACCTACTATTCCTTGATTCCTATGGAGCAAATAAACTATCTTGATGCAAGATCCATTATGATATGTGATCGAGAGGATTGAAAGGTTAAACCATGATAGTGTTGGCATACACAGCTTTTAAAAGTTCAATTAGGCTTCATCATGACCTACACTCTAGACATCACTTGAACCTCTTCCATACATTATTAGGGCCACATATAATCACCTTTCTTTCACTAGTAAACACTCCTAATCATTTAAGATCATTTCCTATTTTTAATGAGGAACTACACTAGTACAACATGTTAAAAACCCAACATACTCTCTATAAAGTAAAGCATAAAATGATATCATTTAATATTTAAATAAATATTAATATATAAAATAAAGTCCATCACTTACTCAAAAATAATTAATCAAATATTTATATAAATATTTTATAAGTAATATTTCACAAACAATTTATAACAACCACACCAATCTACAACAAGTAGTTGCATGGGTTTTTAAATTTATCTAATATATATATATATAATATATATAATATATATATATATATATATATATATATATATATAATATATATATATATATATATCTTAATTTCGATTAATTCAAGAAAACCTTTCATTTATCTTCTAGATTTGGCACTTTTGAAATGTATAATGTATTAGTGAAATCATTGTTTAAATCTTCTCCCTGCAGCCTTGGGTGGTGATGCCTCTACCTTATGTTATTCATTTCAAGTGATCAGTTTCAACTAAATCCATGATTGCCACCAATCGCTTATTTCGCCACGTCCTTTCCCTAAACACTCTACTTTCATTATGCCCCCGGGTTTTCTTTCCGGAATCATTTTGTAGTAATAGCTACAACCACCCTCCAAAATTTTGCCTTAGCTTCATTTTGGAGCCCCCCTACCATCCTTTCACAGCAGCATGTCTTGCTTCATCAAGTGAACCAGATTTACTTATTTTCTTACAAAATGATAGCCTGTGAATCAAAGCTTGTTGCATTCCCCTCACAGGTTGTTCCTTTGGACATGGTCCAACTGCAAGCTGAGCAACTCGCTTAATAAATTGAGCAATTCTAGAGGGAAACCAACCTTCCCTCAAGAAATTGCGCAATTCTATCTGGAAGCCAACTGGGCTCTAGAATTGCACAATTCTGCCAGTCAGGCTTCATCCAGAAAAATATGCAATTCTTTGCAGCATGGCTACTTAGCCCAGAATTTGTGCAATCCTTGGTAGCAATCAGTTGCTCTATTCAAAAATTGCAGACATCTTCTAGGCAGCCAGCCTAGCTCCCTTCCAGAAATGCAGATTTTCTTTCAGTAGTTGAGTAGACTGTTGCATGTGTAGTTAAGTTGGTTGGTTCCATCCGAGACTGAGCAAAATTTATTTGCATGGATGGACTGCTCCTCCCAGGGCATCATGTGAAGGCATCCCTTGATTTAGGGATCTAGTTTTAGATGTTGGATGTTACATGCAAGGATCATCTCGGAAAACTCCTACCAAGTGTCACTTTTCCTATATTTGTGGTATGTTTGTCACAACCTTGACTTGATCGAAACTCATCAATTGGATGTTGTAAAGCTCATTCCTCACATTGATTTTGTAGCTCAGAAATCCCACATTGAATCTAGGAGTCATCAGCACATTCAACTTAGTTGTTTTGGGGTAAGCTCGCTTTTAGTGTCTAGCGTTGTGTTTCTGGCACTTTTTGTGTTTTGCTTCATATGAATATTGTCTACTTGATTTCATTGAGTTCTTGTTGTCATTTTGATACATAATAGTATGTACTAGAAAATTTTTAGTTTTCGCTTACATCTCACTGTTGTCGTATGCATGACACTGTTTTCCACGGATGGTTGTCATTGCTGCGACTTGCTTGACACACATGCATGCTTTCCTGTTTTATGAATCCTACACTCATTATTTGCATGAACAATCATTCACTCTCATTTGCACTCACCTCACCATGCATTTAGAATTGTCATGTTTTTAGTCGCCCATCCCTGGGCTGCCTGGACCGTGCCTTGTGCAACTAGCACTGCACATTTTCGGAAGCGAAGGCTCTACCTTCCCTCCAAAAATTGTGCATGCCTAGCCAGACACTGACCTCTAGGCTTACATTGTGTAATTCTTCGAGGTAGTGTCTCGTTGGCCCCATAAACTGCGCAATGTAGTTTGCTGATTGCATATAACTGCCAAATAAAATTACGCATTGCATAGTTTCAGTCCTCAACAAGCCAGGCTTGATTGTGCATTGCAAAATTCTAGTAGTTAGTCAGCCTCCCAACAACCTAGACTATGCCTTGTCCAATTTTGGCAATTAGTCTCCCGACCTCCCAATGGAAATTGTGCAACCTTAATGATCAGTCACACAGGTATGTTACAAGTCAGTTCTCAAGTTTGTTTTGGTTTTCGACTAACATATTTCTTCTCATGAGTGTTGCTATGTCTCCAGGCATTACAAGTGTTCGTCTGTCTCTCAGTCGCACAAGTACAATGGTTTCCAAGGGAGTAGAGTCGAAGACACCATTCAGAGCATGCTTGGTGATGCAGTCGATCAAGTGTCTATGAACTTGCCTACCCACGAAGACATCAAGTTGTTCGTAGACAAGGACATTAAGATATGAAGACAACAACATCATAGCAAGAAACACCATCAAGATCAGCTGAAGGCAACATACTGGATGCAATGAACGCAAGAGAAAGGCTATTAACAGAATAGAGGCAGAACAAGGTTGCAAGCTCAGGAACATCCACTTGTTATAAAAGAAACTTTGGACACTCAGACTATGAGGTGATGGCATGACACAAATATCATGCAAATACAATGAAGTAGTTGCATGTGCCGAAGTAGAAACTCAAGGAAGAACAACAGCTGCATAGATGAGAGAATGGTTTGTAGTAGGAATAGGTACAATAGTGGGCGCAACATGCACTCAGGGGTGAAACTGCGCCTGTACAAGTTATACATCCAGCCCAACAGCCGGCATGGAGCAAACATGGTGAGTATTGTTATTGATCACATGCAAGGGAATTCAGCGACATGCATGTCATTGTGCACACACATGTGATCGAACCCATCTGGCACACTCACCAAGGCAAATATAAGAAGTGATTCTGACTAGAGATGAACATGTAGTTGACAGTTGATACACATGACCGCAAGCACACACTAGAATATCAGCACAGACACTGTGCATCAGTGTGTTGCCAGTTTGTCTGCACCTAAGAAGACCATGTGCATGCTAGCAAATGAGTTGGATGGAGGAGCCATACAAATGCACCTAGATGCAACATAGGTAAGAGTTCACTTCTAAATGTCACCATGGAGTGCATGCACACCATCACGGATGACCAATCTTGGCATCAGCCCACCACCTTCACCATGACAAGCGTGTCAAAGAGTTGGTCTCACCACAATGGACCAAGTGTCAGTGATGTCTTGCATGGCTTACTCAAGCCATTTTGTCTCACATGAGCACATGTGCACTGAAATGTAATGTCTTGTCAAGTGGAAGTTCAAGTGTTGATAGTTGGATGTAATAGTCATAGAGTAGATGAAGATCCATGAGGGTAGATGAACTATCACAAAGGGGAATGTCAAGGGTCACCCCACCCTTTTCTTTAAATAGAACCTCATAACTCATTGTGAAGGCTTTTGGTGAGCCAAGCTTCCGATAGGGCTATCTTAGACAGAGCTTGAACAATATTGTAGTGAGCCTTGGCTTCTCCATTGCACTGAGCTGGTATATCTCTTTGGACGGGTAGGCAGTTTTGGCTGTAACATTCCGTTGTCAGAACTAGTTGTTAGACATGGTTGTATTGTATGACTCGAACTTACACTTATTAATATAACAGAGCAAACAAGTTTCATGCATATTTCGTATTGTATTCTATTCTATCTGGTTTACTCTAAATGATATATGTATTTGTTTACTTACACATGCATGTATGGACTTTTTTGTGTATGTATGTATGAATCTTTCTAAAACATGTTGTTGGTTTAACCATCACTTTGGATTTCTAGCTAACTTTCCTTCCATGTTGTGATGCATTTTTCCTCGTGTGTTCCATTCTTAACTCTGTGCTATCACAAGTTTCGAAGGGGTGCACTCATCTCAACCCTTGTGTGTTTGAACCTCTCATGCACCTTCCTTCTCTTCCTGCAACTAGCACACCCTTGCTACCAACAAATACATCCTACTTGCCTCTGTGCGAAATCGTGGTCAAGGCATTATTGGACGACCCAATGCTAGGAATCGTACACCAAATGGTCTGAGGTCTACTTGGGATTCTTACTATGGAGATCCCCTTACATGTTGGTAGGTCCAACACCATCAACATTTTGGCAATAGAAGGAGAGCCAGATGACAAGTTAAGTCCTCACATATATTTTAAATCTCATACCTATCATGACTAACTACCAAGTTTCTCTTTTGAAGTGTATGTCTTATGGAAACAACTTCATAATCTCGGATAACTTGTCACATAAAACATATGATGGTGGATGCCATGTAGCCTTCGTTAGGCACGTGGTTGGCATTGTAGGCTCATGCAAAAGACATGGAATATTTGAAGAATATATGACCTGTGTGTTATTCATCTACACATTTCAAGGACACCCAATGCACTGGTGTGCCACGCTACCCGAAAAATCTATTCAATCTCTTGTTCATCTGCTCGCAGAGATAGACCATGCTTTCAATCACTTTAACCATGAAGAACTTGATCAAGAAATTCTGAAATTACAAAAAGCACCTGATGAATCTGTTGATAAGTTTTACACACACTTTTGTAATCTTGCATACTGATTTCCCAAATATGAAATTGATTGGGAATTTCGTTATAAAAGATTTGAGTATCTTCTTTGCATATCCAAACCACGCTCAACAAACTTCGGTGTTGGAGCTGCGCAATCACACGTAGGCATAGTTGCTGTCGCAAGTGACTATCTACCTTAACCTCATCAAATAGTTCCACCACTGCAGAGTGATGAGGGAGATCATGCACACACATCTGTTGAATTGTCACATCCTCCCACCCCACCTGCTCTTGATATTTGTGAATATTTGGCTTCCAAGCATGTTGGTTGTCACGTGGATTCATTCTATCAACCTCCATCCTTGTGTTCTGTTGATCCTCCAGATT
Source organism: Pinus taeda (assembly GCA_000404065.3). NCBI lineage: Eukaryota > Viridiplantae > Streptophyta > Pinopsida > Pinales > Pinaceae > Pinus > Pinus taeda. Next base: position 2,870 of record APFE031699203.1, on the reverse strand, counting down.
GTACTATCTTATTCTCTCCCATTTCGGACTCCTCACCCGCTATGAACAAGGATCAAGTTGGTGTTATGAAGCCAACCTACACCATCATTCATGACAAATGTGTACGGGAATCTAAAGAAGAACCGATAGTGAAGGCTGACTCCCTTCCAGTCGTGCCTCATCCCCTTTATTCTGACATCCCTTGTGATTCTGCCATTATTGATTTCCCATGTGAAAACCCATTTCCAGATGTTTCTACTTCTGATCATTCACATGACATGTCAGATGTCAGTCAGTCATTAAAGTGCAGGGAGGACACATCTTCCTTGAAAAATTCGTCCAATCTATCATATGTCATTTATGAAAACATAGAGGGTGAACACCTTTGCTTCCCATCTACCCCTCTACCTAATTCATCGAATCATGAGGATGCTGGCAAACATCCTGAATTTTATAATCTTAGTTGTTGTGATCTCTCTACTTCTTCATATGATCACAATGTTGATTCAATCATTATTAATCTGTCTAAGACACTAGTCCATGATGATCTATCTGTCAACGAAGTTGAAACCCCATAGACTATTGAGGCACTTTAGCCCGAGCTCGCTGTCTTGAGGTTGGTTTCACTTCTGGTCAGGAAATTGTTGAAACACTCAAGGCTCCTCATCACTCTTTGTTTTGCATTGAACATCAACCAAACATCCATTTTTCACTTCCTCCACTCAAACTACATGATCCTATCGCTCATGCGTTGGAGGAATCTTACACAACAAGAACAAATGCACAACATAACTAGTCTACTTTTCTCACATTTTCTTACATGTCACAGTCAAGAGAATGAATACACTCAATTTCTGTATGTAGTGTAGCACAACACCATGGCAGCTCCACATAGTGCATGTCATGCGCTTTCACTCATCTTTGTTATGTGGTCACTTCTAAGCTCGAAATCTGTTTGTCTTCATCATTATACCTTTTATGCTTACTAGTTTGTGCAACTGCAATGTTCACAAACCGTGCCTTCACCAACATGGGTCAACCAAAGCGTGGATGGCTGCATTTGAAGTATCACTTCACATGAGATGGCCCATGCACTATTAGCTTAGGAGTAGGAGTAGTGTTTACTTTAAGTATGTTTGCTTGCATGTTTGTTTGCTTACTTGCTTTATTCGTTTGTTTATCTACTTGCTTGTTTTCTTACTCGTTTTGCTTCCACTTCTGCTTCTGCTTCTTCTTTTCTTTGTTTTTTGTTTGCTTGTTTTTTTCGTAGGTTAGTTTAACATGAAACCATGTATGAATCTTGAAACAAGCTTGGCAAAGTACAAGTGGCCTTGTGCAAATATTACTACTTGGTTATCTATCATCCTATCTTTATATGAATAACTTGTTACTTTTAGTCCATGATACGTTGATGGAAAATATGTACTATTTGAAATGAACCTTGGTGAAAACACAATGCTTGCATGCTAACTAGTGTCAACTACTCTAGTGAGTTGTTTTTGGGGTGAACCCTTATCAGCTCAACCAAGTAGAGTAAGGTGTGGGGGGAAACCTTAACAGGCATGTAGAGGTATAATAAACTACTTCTCTACAGGAACAACCTCTTCTGCTCTCAATAATTCAGGATCCCTCTTCTGCCTCTGAAATGAATAAGTGCTATGAATAGTTATGAAGATGAAAAATGAAAAAGTGAAATTTTTTTGAAAAAATGAAAATGAAGAAGGTGAAAGAAGAGAAAGGCTTCCTACATAGAGAGGTGATGTAAGTAACTATGCTGGGGTATTGACCAAGCTCACTGGTAGTGGAGCCATGCTTGTGCTCCTATGTGACTCTGCCGAGGTACTATCTAGGCCTGCTGGTAGTGGAGCAACACCAGAGATGAAACTAAGACTATGACGACTATACTTCCTGTGCATCAATATACCCCTCAACCCCAATTGAAACAAATGTGTTGGCTTGGCCTGGAATGTGTGTCAATCAACCAAGAGCTTGGCAGATGCAACATCTTACAATCAAGAAAGTGTGGAAACCCAAATGAACTGACAACTAAACAATACTTCTGAATATGTTAGACTTACTTTTCATGAAAAAGGCCCTTTCAGAGAGTTGGAGTTCTACCAGTTTTTCGCAAAGTGTTGTAGCAGCTACAACCATTGTCTAAAAAATTTCCTTAGTTTCATTTTGGAGCCTCCCTACCAACGTTTCACAACAACATGTGTTGCTTTGTCAAGTACATAAGCTTTAGTGATTTTCTTGCAGGATGACAACCTGTCCATTAGAGCTTGTTGCATTCCCCTCATATATTCTTCCTCTAGACTTGGTCTAGCTACAGGTTGAGCACCTTCCTCAAGATATTGTGCAATTTTGTGTTGAAAATAGCAATAAGAAATGCTAAAAATAGAATTTCAAAAAATAGCACTGCTTTAAATAGCAGTTTAGCCAGTGTTGATCTTAGCAACATAAAGCATGCTAATGTGTCTCATTATATGGCAAAAGCAAAAAAATACTCAAATGGAAAAAGATTAAAAAAAATAATATAAAAATATCAATTAAATGAGTTGAGTTTCATACTTGTTAATTATAAAAAATAAATGCTAAATTTGTAACAAAGCTAAGTGACAATAAATTTTGGTAAAAGCTATAGTGAACATATTTAATGGGTTCAAAAAATATAAATAATGTTATAAAAAGTAAATACTAAATTTGTAAATAAGTCAACTGATAGTAAATATTGGTAAAAACTATGGTTAATCACTCATAAAATATAAATAACATTTCTAAATATGCAGGTTTTAATATGTAAAGTTAAATGAAATGCTAAAACTCTTTAAAAATAGAGTTAGAATTTCTAAACAAATAATTTTATATATTATATTTTGAATAATATAAAA
>APFE031699200.1:0-11148 GCA_000404065.3 Pinus taeda | reverse complement strand
TTGTTGTAAACGCTGTGTTAGGTAAACTTCACTCGGATAGAGTCAAAGTTGATGAGGTTAAACCATGACTAGGTTAAATAATGATGGTTTTGGGGCACATGGTATTGTGCACCCATAGTATTTTGTTCGTGGTATTATATGTGTTTATGGTTGTTGTTGATTATTTTTATATTTATTCCTCTCAGTAATTATTTATGTTATGCATGGGGTTTTTTGGCGAGAGTTCCCGTTTTGAGTTTATAGTCCGGTTTCAAAGTTTACATTGTTCAATGATGGTTTTGGGGCACATGGTATTGTGCACCTATAGTATTTTGTCGGTGGTATTATATGTAGATGGTTTTGGAGCACATGGTATTGTGCACCTATAGTATTTTGTCTGTGGTATTATATGTAATGGAGCGTATAAAAGTTTGGAAGGACTTCACTGTAAGGCAAGATCTCGAGGTGAGTTGTGAAGGCTCAATTCGTCGGATTTTGAACCATTCTATGTTTGTTGCATGTTTTAAGTATCATGGTTGCAATGACATATCTTTCCTATGCTGTAATAGTAAGATACTTGTTGTAAACGCTGTGTTAGGTAAACTTCACTCGGATAGAGTCAAAGTTGACGAGGTTAAACCATGACTAGGTTAAATAATGATGGTTTTGGGGCACATGGTATTGTGCACCCATAGTATTTTTTTCGTGGTATTATATATGTTTATGGTTGTTGTTGATTATTTTTATATTTATTCCTATGAGTAATTATTTATGTTATGCATGGGGTTTTTTGGCGAGAGTTCCCGTTTTGAATTTATAGTTCCGGTTTCAAAGTTTACATTGTTAAATGATGGTTTTGGGGCCCATGGTATTGTGCACCTATAGTATTTTGTCGGTGGTATTATATGTAGATGGTTTTGGGGCACATGGTATTGTGCACCTATAGTATTTTGTCTGTGGTATTGTATGTAATGGAGCGTATAAGAGGTTGGAAGGACTTCACTGTAAGGCAAGATCTAGAGGTGAGTTGTGAAGGTTCAATTCGTCGGATTTTGGACCATTCTATGTTTGTTGCATGTTTTAAGTAGCATGGTTGCAATGGCATATCTTTCCTATGCTGTAATAGTAAGATACTTGATGTAAAAAGTGTGTTAGGTAAATCAAAGTTGACGAGGTTAAACCATGACTAGGTTAAAAAATGATGGTTTTGGGGCACATGGTATTGTGCACCCATAGTATTTTGTTCGTGGTATTATATATGTTTATGGTTGTTCATTATTTTTATATTTATTCCTCTCAGTAATTATTTATGTTATGCATTAAATTTCTTAACAACTAAATATAAAAATAACCACCAAAGCGAGCCCAATGTATTTCAAACTCCAGACCTCTCTATCTGATACCTCGAGTTCCAAACACATTGGGCTCGCATTATGGGGAAGATTGTTGTGCTCCTTGTTAATGGCGGTGGTGTTTTTGTGGATCGTTTAACTCTAGCAATGTGTCATGAGGGTCTTGGTGTGACGGCAATCTTGACTCCAAGAGGCTGGGATAATTGTTATTGTTGGAACGTTGAGGAAAATGGTGGGTTTTTATAAATAAAAAGAAAGTAGGAAACATAGTGGTTGAAGAGCCCTTAGAAATAAATGTTAATATTACATAGTAAAAAGTGTAAATATGCATGTTTTAAGTATCATGGTTCCAATGGCAAATCCTTGGTAAAAGTTTGTAATAGTAAGATACTTGTTGTGAACGCTGAGATAATTGTTATTGTTGGAACATTGAGGGAAATTGTGAGTTTTTATAGATTAAAAACATAGGGAACAGAATGGTTGAAGAGCTTTTAGAAATAAATGTTAATATTACATAGTAAACAATGTAAACATATATTATTTTACTTGGCATGAGACTATGATGAACAAGGTTATGGCAATCTAGAGAATTCCAACCCTGGTTAAAATTCACCCATAATTTTGCCCAATCTATGAAATTGACAAATTTTTAAAATATTTTTTAACCAATTTCATTAAATGTAACAAATTGATATTTTTTTTGAATTTTTTACCAAATTAGCTAAACTTGGAACTATAGTATAAAGAGCAAATTCTTTTAAAAAAATAGCTTGAGCCTAAATTTAAATTTTTTCTTTTTTTTTTTTTAGCAATTTGGCAGAATTTGGTAATCATAATGTAGAGAAACACGTTCACAAAAATAGCTAGAACCCAAATCTAAACAAAAGAAATGATCAGAATTACTCTTTTGTACTTCAAAGTGCTAGACAACAATCTATTTCACCAGCTTAACAGTGGTTGAATTTGAGAGGCCTAATTTCTTGTACTTGGGCCCCTTAGATTTACAAGCTGTTGCAAAAATAAAGATTCTGAATCAAATATTGTAAGGCACATTCTGTAGATACCACACTGTGATTTAAATAAAGATTCTGAATCAAATATTGTAAGGCACATTCTGTAGATACCACACTGTGATTTTGAGCGTATTTGTTCTGAACTGCAACAACCTCCATTATTTGATTTATTTGATTTGTTTAAACATAGCTAAAAATTTATTTACTCTACATAATAGGTATAGGTCCCTGTCTCTAAAACTTCAAACACCTTAGCGAAACAACCATTAAAATGAAAACAATTAAGGCAAGATTGTTGGCCTTCTACAGTTAAAAGAAAACAAAAACAGAGGCTTCAATCCAATGCTAAACAAGGAGGAAAACAAGTGGGTATCAATACCTTATCTGGGGTGCTGCACTGTAGCCTCTCTTTCTGATTCTGCGTACAGTGATCCACCCATTGGGCAGCCATTGTGGCGATTCAAATGACATGAAAGACTTCCGTAGTTTAGATGAAGTAGTCGTACCAGGCAACTGTTAACTTGCTCTCCAATGGTCTTAGCTTCAGATTTTGACGTTGTTCATTCTCAGCTCTGTCAAGTTTGGTTTCCTCATGAGAAGGCTAAGGCGACTTGGCATCCACATTGTTTTCTGACTCAATTTTAGAAGGATTTTCACATGAAATGAGTTTATTCTGTTGGGTGTCGAGGATTTCCGTAGTGGAGGATCCAATGCAGATCGTATTCGAATGGATTTACAGTGTTAAAATGTTAAAATACTCTACAGAATGCAAATTTGATTGGCACGGTACTGTTCATCCTACTGCTCCGAATGAAATCCTTGGCACGGTACAGACTAAAAGACATGTCATGTGAAAATACGGCGGAAATTCAGTCGGAAAACAACGTGGATTTGAAGTCGCTTTCGCCTTCTCATGAGGAAACCAAACCTGACAGAGCTGAGAATAAAGCTCCTGCTGTTCACCCTGATGAACAACCCTCAAAATCTGAAGCTCGGACAACTGGAGAGCAAGTTAACAGATATCCTGATACGACTACTTCCTTTGAACTCGGAAAGCCTTTTTTGTTAATTGAATCGCCACAATGGCTGCCCAAAGAATGCATCACTGAACTCAGAATTTGAAAGGGAGGCTACAGTGCAGGCAATGCATATAAGGTACTTTGCTCTTTTCCGTGTTTAGCATTGTGATATTCAACCACTGTTTAGCTGGTGAAATAGATTGTCGTCTAGAATGGATCATTTCTTTTGCTTAGATTAGGGTTCCAGTTATTTTTGTGAAAGAGTTTGCTCTTTACATCATAGTTATCGAATTCCGCCAATTTTGCTTTAAAAAAAAAAACTAGAAAGTAAAAAGTTTGCTCTTTATATCATAGTTACCAAATTTTCTCTTAGAAAAAAAAAACTAGAAAGTAATACTGTGACTTTGTGCCAAGACACCGTTTCGCTAGTATGTTATCTTGTAACCAATTTTTGAGGGTCCGGCGACTTTGTCATTTTGTACTCACCACCAAGGTTCTAGTCCTGGCTTCATGTATTTGGGGCTAATTACATGTCATTTGTATTGTTGGCTAGAATCAAGTCATTATACGTCATGCAGAGTTCTGCCCACAATCATGATCTGCATGTTTGAACCATGATTGTGGACGCCATTCAGAATTCCACCAATGGTTAAACCATGAATGTTAAGGGACAGTATTTGCTCAGTTCCAATTGTACCTCAGTCTGCTCCACTTATATCAAGCTTTCGTGACAGTACATTTGATTCCATGATGTCAGATACCATGACAAGGCACTTAGCTGGTAATTCTGACTTGCTTGTTCACAGCAACCATACAGCTTTTCTTTCCAACCTTTTCCCCACGGTTCCAATTGTTCCTCAGTCTGGTACACTTATATCAGAGTACATTTGCTTCCATGATGTCAGATACCATGACAAGGCACTTAGCTGGTACTTATGATTTGCCTTTTCGCAATAAACATACTGCTCGTTTGCCTTACTACCCTCGCCCTATGTTGCCTTCATTCCTCAACTATATGCCCTATGTGGGCATCTAGGAAGGATGCCCACACATTTTCAATCGCTTTTGGATGGTGCAGAAGGATCTGAGGCCCATATATTAACTGAGGAGAAACCTACTGAATCAAGCAAGGAAAAGGAAGCCTTTTATATTCACTGAGGAGAAGCCTACTGGTTCAAGCAAGACGGAAAGGAAGCCTTCTTTGGATCTGAAACTGTAAAACGCATGTAAAGGGAACATTTTCTTCATATTTCATCTTGTTCATTCTTTTTTTTGTTTCCTCGGCATTTGAGGATAAATTTGCAGTCACCATTTGAAAGTAATAATGGTAATACTGTGCTCAATTATAATTTTGCCACTTTATTGGTCAATGACAAAAATGGCAACAATTCCCTTATAATTGGATGGTATAGTCCAGAATCCTAAAAAGCCACGCAGTATTTGGGAGATTCAACTATTTAACTATTTTGCACAATTAGCTAATATGTCAGTGACAATTCTTTAATTTCACATTTACTCATCACTACATCTAAGGCACTCTGATTTGTTTTCCACAGAACTGAGAACTCTGTGGAAACCCTCAATTTGAGCGTTTAGAGGCTTCGGAAGAATTGCATAAAATTCATGAATTACATGTAATCGAATTCATGAATGAAATGCTTGTAGAACTGAGAACTCTGTGGAAACCATGACCTGGAGCTTTGGAAGAATCACATGTAACAGAATTAACGTGTGGGTCACCTCTATTCTGATTTGAAGAAGTTAAAGTTACTTCCATCAAGTGATGTCCGCATCTGTGTCTAGTTTCTGTATTTGCTAAGGGTTAATCCAGATGATGTATTGTCCAGATGTCCCTCACCTAAGCGGTGGAAAACAAATCAAATTCTTTAATTTCACATTTACTCATTACTACATTTACTCATTACTACATCATGAATTTGATAGCTAGAGGCCCAGGTCTAGTTTTGGGCACTTATTATTTCATCAAAACTCCAACTTCTGCCTTTACACCTCTGTACAGTCAAATTCCACATGTAACATATAATCTAAACACTGGTTTAATATATTGTCAAGTAGAGTATAACATATAACATAGGATGCCTGCGTTGGATGCTACACCAGCCTTGACACGTCACTGTGTGTATCAGTATTGCATCACCAAGTATTACTCTCATAATCATCATATATATCATCATATATATTCAAGTATTGATGAATGGATTCTCAAACGTGTCTAGACCTTTGTATTGTGGGTATGCTTACTTGATAGTGGTATTTGATATATGGGTTTTAATTTATTATAATCTATATAATATGTAATATTGGGTGGATTAATTACTTAAATATGTTTTAAGTTTTGAAGTTATTTTTAATTATGAATGGAGATTCTTTTGAATAATATCTAGGTTTTGAATAATGTGCATAATTTATATCTTTTGTAGCCACTATGAGAGGAAAATCAATTACATATTTTCTAACTATAAATGCAATGAATAGAAACTGTTTTGAACAATATATTAGTAAGCTATCATTTATGTTGTTACCATGAGAGGAAAATCAATTACATACTTTTAGGGTAATAACTTTCATATGAGGAAACATATCAGGTATGGGAAGACAGAATAATCACATGGTAAGAATTGAAGTGAGAAAATAATCACAAAACCAACTTAATTTCTAGTGGGAATATAATATCTTGTTTAGAAGTAGACTTTATGGCTCTAATACCTTCCATGTTTAGCTGCCCATAGGGTACACCAAATGCATGCAATCAGAAATTATTTAAAAATAGATTTCTAAGCTAGAAGTCTATGTTTATTTCCTTATTACAATAATGCAGATTTAGAACATTCCTAATGAGCTAAGTTAATAACTTAATCTGTTGGTACATTCCTACTAAGTCTATCTATGCACTCAGCTGCAAGCAACAATACTATTAATTGGTCTCCTCCTGATAAGAAAAAGCAGCACCACTTCATTCTTAGATCTGAAATGATGCCTTGTCATGGGTTCATAATAAAACTGTAAATAAACACACAATTGTGATGGTCAGATATAATAATATAATTCTGAACTACATTAATAGGAACTCTTAACTTAACTTTTAAATATTAGAAATCACTAATAAGTTGGAATTCTCAATGGTGCCTAGTTCAAATATGCTATTTTGTTAACATTTTTTTTGAAATTTTGCTATATAAAGGTATTTAAAAATAAAACACAAGCACTGCATCCTTGGCCTTAGGAGGAGAACAATACCTTATCAGTCTTTCCACTCCTTCTGACTCATACTTCATAGCCTCACCCTTCTGGGAGCCAATAAGGCCTCTGCTCATTCCTTTCTGCCATGTGTTTGGCATGTACCATGCAGTGTTATAAAATTTAATTTCCCAAAGTATTTTGGCATTTCATTTATTTTTATAGTGATTTGATTCATTTAATATAAAAAAAGTGCCCCTTCCATGGAATTAATTGGAAGGGGATCTTTTTTTTATATTAAATGAATCAAATCACTATAAAAATAAATGAAATGCCAAAATACTTTGGGAAATTAAATTTTATAACACTGCATGGTACACGCCAAACACATGGCAGAAAGGAATGAGCACGAGGAGAGGCCTTATTGGCTCCCAGAATGGTGGGGCTATGAAATGCCAGTCACAAGGAGTGGAAAGAATGATAAGGTATTGTTCTCCTCTTAAGGCAAAGGATGCAGTGCTTGTGTTTTATTTTTAAATACCTTTATATAGCAAAATTTCAAAAAAAAATGTCAAGTAACAAAATAGCATATTTGAACTAGGCACCATTGATAATTTCAACTTATTAGTGATTTCTAATATTTAAAAGTTAAGTTAAGAGTTCCTATTAATGTAGTTGAGAATTATATTATTATATCTGACCATCACAATTGTGTGTTTATTTACAGTTTTATTATGAACCCATGACACGGCATCATTTCAGATCTAAGAATGAAGTGTTGAGTTTTCTATCAGGAGGAGACCAATTGATAGTATCGTTGCTTGCAGGTGAGTGCATAGATAGAATTAGTAGGAATGTTCCAACAAATTAGGGTATTAACTTAGCTCATTAGGAATGTTCTAAATCTGCATTATTGTAATAAGGAAATAAACATAGAGCTCTAGCTTAGAAATGTAATTTTAAATAATTTCTGATTGCTTGCATTTGATGTACCCTATGGGCAGCTAAACATGGAAGGTATTAGAGCCATAAAGTCTACTTCTAAACAAGATATTATATTCCAACTAGAAATTAAGTTGGTTTTGTGATTATTTTCTCACTTCAATTCTTACTATGTGATTATTCTGTCTTCCCATATCTGATATGTTTCCTCATATGAAAGTTATTACCCTAAAAGTATGTAATTGATTTTCCTCTCATGGTAACTACATAAATGATAGCTTACTAATATATTGTTCAAAACAGTTTCTATTCATTGCATTTATAGTTCGAAAATATGTAATTGGTTTTCCTCTCATACTGGCTACAAAATCTATAAATTATGCACATTATTCAAAACCTAGATATTATTCAAAAGAATCTCCATTCATAATTAAAAATAACTTCAAAACTTAAAACATATTTAAGTAATTAATCCACCCAATATTACCTATTATATAGATTATAATAAATTAAAACCCATATATCAAATACCACTATCAAGTAAACATACCCACAATACAAAGGTCTAAACAAGTTTGAGAATCCATTCATCAATACTTGAATATATATGATGATATATATGATGATTATGAGAGTAATAGGTGGTGATGCAATACTGATACACATAGTGAAGTGTCAACGCTGGTGTAGCATCCAACACAGGCATCCTATGTTATATGTTATACTGGACAATATATTATCCAACACAGGCATCCTATGTTATATGTTATACTGGACAATATATTAAACCAGTGTTTAGATTATATGTTGCATGTGGAATTTCAGTGTACAGAAGTGTAAAGGTAGAAGTTGGAGTTTTGATGAAATAATAAGTGCCCAAAACTAGACCTCGGCCTCTAGCTATCAAATTCATGATGTAGTAATGAGTAAATGTAGTAATGAGTAAATGTGAAATTAAAGAGTTTGATTTGTTTTCCACCGCTTAGGTGAGGGACATCTGGACAATACATCATCTGGAAACCCTCAATTAAGGTTGGCATTGATTTGTTTTCCACGGCAAATTCTTTCTGACCAAATACAAAGTCTAGTTTTATGTGATTCAGTATGAGGGCAAAGTTTCGATTCATTGATTTGTTTTCCACTGCAATTTTTTTGTGACCAAATATAGCTAGTCTAGTTTTATGTGATTCAATGTAGCATAAAAATTATTTTAGGCCTAATTAAAACATAATTTATCTGGTGCATTGGGCTATGTTAGATGTATTTTTGCATTGAACATTTAATGCGATCTTTTGAGATTTCACTTGATTGTGGAGAATAATTCATCTTGGTTTTACTCAATAGTTTCTATATTTGAATTTTCAAATCTATTTATTCTAGGAGATATTGAAGTCTAAGTGTATTTATATTTATTTGTCAAATCTAAAGTGAATTTATTATCCTCTCCATCTAGGTTCAATTTTAGTAAGTGACTCTTTGAGTTTATGACTTTGAGCCTCATTGTTATAGGATAGAGAATAAATTAATTGACTTAGCTAACAAGGTTTGAAGTCTTCACTAGAAATACTCATTATGAGCTCAACATGTATGCAAAAATTGAACGCAAGTGGAAAGGACAACAACATCTAAATCCAATTGACCACAAACATTGACAACTTGACCTTCACACATGAAAGAGTCATTCTCAAAAGCAATGGCCTCTATCAAAACCTAAAATATTTACATGATTGTCTTTGAAACTGGGATACCAAACAAAATTTTGCATAAATTATTATAGGCACAAGTTATTGATTACAATTAAATTCTCATAACAGGGTCAAAAAATGATCTCTGAAAAATGACATGGAAGATCACAAAAAATATAATGAAATTAATGACATAGAAGATCAGAAAGAATATAATGATTCTCAAAAACAACTGCCTCTATGAAAACCTAAAATATTTAGATGATTGTCTTTGAAACTAGGATACCAAACAATTTTTTTTGTAAATTATCATAGGCACAAGTTATTGATTACTATTAAATTCTTGTAGCACAGTCAAAAAATGATCTCAGAAAAATTACATGGAAAATCACAAAGAATATAATGAAATTAATGGCATAGAATAGAATATAATGAAATTAAAAGTGATGCAAAAGAAAACTGGGATGCAAAAAAAACTAGAACACTTCAAACAAGGACAAGAAAAGTCTTCTAACAAGGACAAGAATATTTTTTTTTTTTCATAAATTATTATAGGCACAAGTTATTGATTACAATTAAATTCTCATAACACAGTCAAAAAATGATCTCACAAAAATGACATGGAAGATCACAAACAATATAATGAAATTAATGGCATAGAAGATCACAAAGAATATAGTGAAATTAAAAGTGGTGCAAAAAAAAATTCTCGGATGCAAAAAAAACATGGAGCACTTCAAACAATGACAAGAAAAGTCATTGCGTCTTTTTTGAACAAGGATCCAAAAACTCAACTAACCATCCAAACATACACCAAGTTTGTCTTTCCATTATAAAGCATCATTACCAATACACAAAAAAATATATTATTAAGAATTGTCAAAAACAAACTACTATGGCAATCATTATATTAGAAAAAGAATTAAATATTACAATTGTACAGTTAATTAAACAAGTTATTTATGAAATCCTTAAACAAGCACACAAATCTATGTTCAGTATTCAAACGTTCAAAACATGCATTTTGTTATGATCAATCTAAATTATTTTGATTTTTTTAAGTAATCATAGTAACTATACAAATTCTCACTAGAAAACTACATGTTATATCTATATTCACAATTTATTTAAATACCTCAAAATACATCTCCACTCCCATGAGAACAAATCCAATATTGGAAAACAAATGCCCTTTACATAAGGAACTTCTTTAAAAGGTAATTCATAAAAAAATATTCGCAAACGATAATGCTTCTACACTTATATATATATATATATATATATTATTATATTTAATAATATATTATAATCTTATTATCCACTATATGAATTCCAAATTGGGAAACAAAATATCACATATTGAAGAGCCTCATGACAATATTACCATGTTTCTTATCTTTATAAAAAAAAAAAAAAGAAAAAAATAATTTCCAAAACAAAATCCAAGATGATGTGGAATGCAACACATTCACAAAGAATATGTTGTTTGTTATGTGTTGTTTGTTATGTAGAAATTATGGTGTAGAATTGCAACTAATCATGAAATTTTAATCAAATCACAAGACACAATCTTACTCTACTACTTTGTAAAATTCAATTCACAATTTAGAACCACAAGCGGAAACATGTATAAGGAAAACACAAATACATACCGTATTTTTCGAGTAGAAAGCAATTGTTAAAAAACCCTTATATTTTCTTGCATGAATGTGATGTGAATAAAGAAGTATTACAATTGATTGCTCGCTCTAAGCACAACTTGCAAGTGAATAACCTATCTCTCTGCTCACTCAGAAGCTCTGACCCAAACTTAGTCAATTTGTTCAACTGGTTGAGCCCCTATTTCCTTGTGCAATTCCTTTAGAAATTAGGCCCCTATTATTTAGTAAAATCCTCATAGTGATTGTGCGATTCCCAAGGTAAACTCGAGAACTCGAATTCTTTGCATGCACTAGCTATT
>APFE031699195.1:0-18090 GCA_000404065.3 Pinus taeda | reverse complement strand
CCATAGAATCCAAAGCTCTGATACCAAATGTTATGAAACCAGCTCAAGAAAAGATAGAAAAGATAGATCAACGCCTTAGAATTCAGCCTCTTCGAGGGGGCAACCTCCTTTACATTACATAAATGAACAATTCTTGGATGATACAATGAAAATACCTCCTTTCTATATATAGGAGTCTAAGGGGTCATAACATAATCAGAGCTGACATAACAATAATAATGTGAGGGCACAATAATAACAATAGTGGGCTTCTATGGGGCACACTAGTAACAATATGGGCACTACATGGGTACATCAATATAATAAGTGGGTTGTACTAATAACAATAAGGGGTTACACTAGTAGTATAGGGGCCTAACAACAACCTTGATAATAGACAAATTGTAATTCAACCTACTTAACAAGTCAAGAAGCATTAAGCCATAAACATGTAACATGACACATTATGTAGGAAATCAATCAATAGTTGCATATATATTGAATCAAGAAGAGATTACAACCATTGTCTTGACGTTGTTGTTCTCCTCCAACAAAACTAGGTTCCCACACACTTCCGTTAGCATTCCATGATGGACTCAACAATGATAGTTTTAAGGCTCTTCCCTTTAGGCTTCACACTAAACCAAATTCACACTTCTCCCTCACACAAACTAGAGAGCTATAACTATGAATAGCTTGTGGTTTACTCCAAATTTAATTAGCACTAGCACAACAACATTAACACGAGCTTGTGCTTGGGAAAAATGGAGGTTTATATAGCATGAAAAAATGGGAGATGGTTCCTCTTCTCATGGGAGAAGGTCTTATCTCTTGAGGTAGTTTCATCCTTATAGGGGAAAGGAGCCCAAACTAACATTCTCAACCCCATTCAACCAAACCATTTACTAGAATTCCGTTACGAAGCTTCTAGAGCTGGAAGCTTTGGCTTCTTATTTAAAAAACTTTCCATAAGAGGATCGGCACGACTGGAAAAAAGCTCAGTCACTCTGGTCGGTGCTAGGGACAGTGTTAATCCATGCATATTGGTGCAAGGAGGACAAGGGTCATTAGCGTCGGTCTTGTAAACTAGGAAAAATAGAAGATTTTATTTAAATGCTGCAAAAGGGAATTGTTTTTCTCATGAAGAGGCACACAATGGAAGTTTTTTCATGAAGGGATAGCATGTATGGTTCACTGTAACAGATATAGTGACAAAATACTGCGTACAGATGCCCCCTAAACTGTGAAGCCCGAACTAGAGTGAGGGATAAAATTATTTATGAATCAATGTGGGGAACCGGAGTTTGTCGTCGGAAAACCTGCAAGCAAGTATAGATACATATACATAACTGAAACTCTGTCAAACGATACATGAATCGTGGTATGGACGCAGCCATATAGAGAATGATCATGTAAATAGATCCAGGCATGGACGCAGCCATCCAATAATGAGAAGGATTACATATGATAACTCATGGTATGGTCGTAGCCATCCATCTGAAAGAGACATGTATATCAACATATTCATGTCACACCAATTCGCAACGTGGACTTTGTAATCTGAGCCCAAGATCTTGCGCTCCAGCACAACCCGATCAAAGTATAAATTCTAACATGTGAATAGATGTGTTGACGTCGAACATGATAGAAAGTCTCTTGATTACTAGTCAATGATGTAAATTGTTAACAAACGCAAGAGAAACCACCAATAATGACGATGGTCCTCAAGGTACTGTCAGCACAATCCATAAAATGTGAATAGAGGAACTGAAGTTGAACACCTGTGAAATCACTTGATCGAAAGCTAATGATGTGAACTTGTCGTCGAGTGCGAAGAACTTGCCATTGGGGCATGCAAGCTCTAAGGTGCTGGAAGGGAGTCTCGGTCAACTTCCCGGATAATGAGTTGAAGTTTAAAGGAAGCGAATGTGTCGAAGGAGGGCCATAATGTATCCCACATCATCAACATGAGACAAAGGGATGCAAAATTATTTTGGATGATATATAGAATCAGAGGTAAGTGTAACTACAAAATGACAACTTTTGAACATATCGGAGACACGACTGGAATTTTGGTAGCTTTTGGATCCATAGGATCGGTGGTCATGATGATGTGGCAGAGATAAAATGCAAGGCAAAAAATAAACAGCCCAACCTAGGGAGGTCAACGATACAACGGAGGATATCCCATCCCGACATGAAGCAGAAAGTGGCATGTTCAAGAGTGAGCTACCGACACAACTTATTAGATTTCTAAATTTTCCCCCACCACTTCTGGTAGGTACCCCAATTATTTCTAATCGCAAGCTTCAAGGGGATAGCATATGCTTGCACTGTATGTTCATCCTTTGGATGAATCCAACCTAGTAAGTTAACAAGCCCTAGGAAGGAGAAGCTCATGTTCATCATGGTGATGAATATAATGTCGTTTAACATTTTAACGAGTCTAAAAAAGGTGTAACTTAGTATCTTTTTCATGTTTAGAGAGTTTGAAAAAAGCACGGAAAAGAAAACTCCACATGGTCCCTTTTCGTACAGTTGTGTCTCTCAAGCCCGAAAAGGTAGAAAAAAATACTTGAGAGAACCGCTTGACCCTTTCATTCAAGGAGTACATTTTTCGTAAATAGTGCATCCTAGCCCGAAAAAGGGGTAAACTCAAATTGGGCGCATGATCTTTTGCATCCGTTAATGAATTTGAAAAGACAAGGGCTCGGCTATCTTTTCTTTTTTAAAGGGTCAGAAAAGAGCTTGAAAGAAGACCCCCCATTTTATTCTCTTTTACGAGTCAAAAGGGAAAAATACTCGGCAATCTTTTCATATGAGTTTTGCGAATTGAGAAAAAAGTTGAAACGTGACTTGACATCATCGTCGAACATCCATCACCTATCACTGCGCAAAAAAAGTAAAGTGTATTATCCAATTCTAAGGAAAAATAGGTCAAAACATTTACAAAATCTAATATTTCATGAAAAACTAAATAAAAGGGAGGAAAAGTAAATATTTTTTTACCATTTACTATTTTACCTTGATGTGAAAGCTTTTCACCCACTTTTTCCCTAATTGTTCTGGAGAAGATTGTGGGAGATCCGGGAGGTCATTCGCCAAGCCGCTAGGTACAGGTAAGATCCAAATCCCTAAGCTCCATTTTCATAACATTTATTCCTGTTTTCATCCATTTTTTGGATTTTTGAGGGAGGTATTTTAAAAAGTTTTTCACCCTCGGTCGACGCGACTTTTGGGCACAGAATCACACCAACCAAGGGTGATTAAAACAGCCCATCACGCTGTCAACGCAACTGTTTTTAAAACAGGTATTTTAGTAACATGAATAGGGAAAAAAATAATTTCCTCCCACAACCACCATTGAAATCCGAATTTTATGGTCCAAAAATGATGATTGACTTAAATCTATGGTTTTTGCAGGAAAGAATCGTCGAAAATGGTAGACTAGAAAGAACATGAGCACGAAGATTGGGAAACTCAAACACTGAATGATCCAAATTGCTTGAACGCTTTGAGGAACTCTAGGCTCCTCAAGTTCTTTCTCACACCAGTGATGCAGGCCCAACCTAAGCTACTTCGGTACCTGATTAGTCTCTTGGACATAAATCAGGGAATATTCATCATTGGTGACCAGGAGCTGGAGTTAGAAACTTCAGACATATATTTCATCACAGGACTATCCTAGAGAGGGTAACCTGTCAACTTATATGGGTCATGACCTAATGGGGCAAGCATATCCATGTTGCTTGCTAAACATTGCCCTGAAGCCCTCAAATCTAAGAGTGGCAAGATTGAGATTTCCACCGAGTGAGATCTAACACTAAGAGTGTTATTGTTGACTATCAATAGAGTGGCGGGGTCCCAAGAAGTGGTTGAGACTAACAAGTCGAAATTCCTATATTCCATCGACTGTACAACATCAATGATCTTCAATTGGGTGGAAGCCATGAAGATCAACATAAAACGCCAGTTGACCAAAGCTAAGGCGGGGAATCTGAAGCAATTTTTCTTTCGAACCATACTAGTGACCTTTTTCTTGGAATGTGTGTCGTTGTTCCAGTGCCAGTAGACTGAGGTAGATCCTCGGATGCCACGCAACACGTAGATGGCTGCCTGGATTCGTTTGATGCCTAGGATCACTAGGGACTAGCATATGTCTTACGGGCCCACCTTCTTTTCATGGCTACGATGGAAGCTGATTGTCGTGGAGGTCTGACCATACAGTGGCACTAACTTCCATGGAGATCCGAACATGATGCTACCAAATGGAGAGGATTTTGACGATGAAGGTAAAAAATAATTTTTTTAATTTTGTGAATTTTTAGTTGTTTTTGATATATATGTGTTCATAACATTTCGTTTTTTCAATGCAGATGTTGGACCAGACCATCCTGCTGGGATGTCCCTAATAGCCAGGCGCGTCACCCGCCAATTTGATGTTGTCGCTCCTTATCAAGAGGGGAGTGACAACGAAGAGGAGATCGAGAGAAACCTTGAGGGGTTGACTCGTGGTATTCCAAAGTATGCTCGGGTGGGAGACATTCCTCGCCAGTACCAGAGACACATGGTGGGAGTATCGGATTGGATTTGCCAATTGTTGACTCATGTCACACGAACCGTGTCATGCTACCATGATCACCATGTTGATTAGTTCCTAGGTCCAACATTTTACATTTTTTAGGCCTGCATGCCACGAATATATGAGGCCTGCGAGTCGTTGATGTTATTTTGGACACACATATTATTTTTTCTGGTTTTGATGTATCAAACATTATCACCATATATATATATATATGTGTGTGTGTGTTGTATTTTCTTGCGTACTATGGTACAAATTGTTTTTTTTATCTTTTCACATATTTCGTAAATGTCTATCCAACACATAATCAGCTAGTGCATTTATCAATGTATTCATGCATCTAGGAATATGATGATATGTAATGTAATCAAAATTCCTTTCCAGTAGACGAATACGGAGATACATTCTCAATATCTAAGGGTTTCTGATGGAATATTGTCCGTTGACTCGAAGGACAACAAGTTGTGAATCCATGTTAACAACCAACTCCCGAATGTCAAGAGCAATGGCTTCTGACAACAGTTCGATGACCGCATTGTATTCAACAATTTTGTTAGTTGTGTGACCTAAAAAAATACCTTGAAGATCAATAAACTCACAGTGAGGGTCATAAATAGCCCATGCCACGGATGATAAGTTCCAGGTACTACGGCAAGCACCATCAGCGAAACCAATCTGAGAAGCCACATACATCTATAAAGCAGGGGAAACATAGTAAACAGGAAAGATGTTTGAAAACTAACACTCTAAACCACACTGCACAAAAATGAATGACACACTAATGTACACAAGTAACCATGCAAGATGACCTAAGCATAGTACTTCTTGAGGTAACGCCCGTTGCGGGGCTTGTCCAAAGGATTTCCTTCATAATCGATAAGCTCATAGGCCCATTTTTGCAAATAGTGTTTCAAAATGTAGGGCCCATGCCACATGGGCTCGAACTTTCCTGCCCCTAGCTTATCATTAGCTTGGTCATATAGTAAAACCAAATCACCCTCAGAGAACGCATGGGGGGAGACCGACCAATCAAAATGGGACTTGACTTGTTTCTTTTGTGCTTCGATAACCAAAGCAGCGAGACAACGAGTCTCATCTAGTCGTTCTAAATATAAGAGGCACTCTTCCTGAGGTGATCTTTCAGGGAGAAGTTTGAAATCTAGCTTGAGTGAAGGAAAATCGCATTCAATCGGAAACGTTGCCTTCAGACCATAGAAAAGTTGGAATATTGTGATACCAGTTGCATCTTTGGTCGAGGTTCGGTAAGCCCATAGAGCTGAAAAGAGCATGAGATGCCAATTTGACTTGTGCATACCAATAGTACGTTGAAGCATTGTAACCAAAACCTTGTTCACAACTTCAACTTGGCCGTTGGCCTGAGGGTAATAAGGGGTTGAGCCATCGTGGTGAAAACCCAATGTAGAGGTCAGCTCAGCCATCATGTAATCTCGGAAATGGGAGCCATGGTCCATGACAATGGTTTTAGGTACGCCAAACCTAGAAATAATGTGATTGAAAAGAAATTGATCCGTTTTTTTACAGTCTGCAGAGTATGTAGTCATTGCTTCGACCCATTTGGTGAAATAATCCACAGCAACGATAATATAACCATGCCCCCCCGTCGAACGAGGGTTACATGTCATATAGTCAATGCCCCATTTGGAAAATGGACCAACGATAATGACAGGGTGTAGGTGAGCGAGTGGGGCGCGCATCTTACGTTGGTAAATTTGGCATTCATGGAACTTGCGAACAGCAAGGATGTAGTCCTTGAAAATGGATGGCCAAAAATAACCAGCATGAAGGATTTTTTGAGCGGTAGCATAGCCATACATATGACCACCATATGCCTCGAAATGGCAGTCATTGAGAACTCCCTCAGCCTCCTCAAGAGTAAGGCATCAGCAAAGAGCCGAATCGAGACTGACACAGTGTAAAGTATCGCCAATAATATGGTAGTGTTTGAAGTGATCCCAAATCTAGCGGTGATCATCCTTAATCAACATGGACCAGAACGTGGACATTTGGAGATACACGATGATATCACCATACCACGAGTCAAGGGTGTAAATCAAGAAAAGAGTCTCGTCTGGAAGTTGTTCATCTGCACCAGTGGGGAGAGATGTAGAAGGAAGGGAAAAAAACAACTCAGTGAAAACTAGTGACTTCTTAGATTTGGTAGTAGTAAACACCAAATCAAATTCTTGCAGGATGATAATCCATTTAGAATACTTGGCCCCCAACAACTAACGAGTCAAGATGTAGGTCATGGGGTTGCATTCAAAAATCACAGTAGTAGTGCGTAAGAGGATGTAGTGCCGAAAGCATTGAATGGCTTGAACAATAGCCAAAGCCAACTTATCGAAATGGGCATAACACATTTCGGTGTTGAGAAGGTTACGACTAAGGTAGTAGATAACATGTTCGTTGCCTTCGTTGTCGTCTTGGATGAAGACCATAGCAATTGTGCTATGGGATGCAACTAGGTAAAGGAAGTAATCTTGATGATAATTGGAGGGATGCAGCAAAGGATCATTTACGAGGATAGCCTTAAGGTCATCGAAAGACTTTTGGGCAACCTCATCCCAGGTAAAGGGCGTTCCTTGTTTGAGCAACCGGGTAAATCCTGTAACTAGCCCAGCATAATTGCGTATGAAATGACAGAGGAAATTTATCTTTCCTTGCAGGCTCTAGAGTTCATGCAATGAAGATGGAGGGGGTAAATTTACAATCGACTTGACTTTACGTGGGTCAAGGCAGATACCATCCTTGGAAATGATAAAGACGATGAGTCGTCCAAATTCTACACAGAAAACACACTTATGCAGGTTTAACAGAATGTTGTAGTGTCTATAGCGAAAAAACATTACCAAAGATGGTCAAGGTGATCTTTGCGCTTACAAGAATGAATGGGAAGATCATCCAAGTAAAGCTTAATGATGTTGTGAATATCGTGAAACGCATAGGACATCGCCCGCTAAAATGTGACCCCAACATTTTTGAGGTTGAAAGGCATATTTTTGTACGCGAAGGTGCCCTATGGACAGATAAAAGTTGTCTTTTCTTGATCGGCTGGTGCAATGTTAATCTAGTTGTAACCAGAAAAGCCATCCATAAAGGAAAAAATTTCACTCCTAGCACATTCATCAATGATCTGATCAATGAAGGGAGTAGGGTAGTTTTCCTTAGGACATGCACGATTGAGATCACGATAATCAACGCAAACACAGATCGTGCCTTGTTTCTTTGTCACCGGGACAATATTTGTTACCCAATCTGTAAGAGGGATCGAATAGATGAATCTAGCTTTGAGAAGTTTTCCAACTTCACCCTTGATAGCAGCGGATTTCCTAGGGTGCACTGGGTGGAGCTGTTGGCGAACGGGCTTCGTGTGAGTATAAGTTGGTATTTCATGCACAACAATGCTAGGATCAATTCCAGAGATTTCTTCGTATGACCATGCAAATACATCACGAAATTCTTGAAATAGACGAGTATAGGTCTTGATCTCATCCGAAGAACAAGTTACCCCGATATGGACATGTTCAACGATACCAAGCTTGATAGAAATATCAATTGGCATCGTTTGGGTAATATTACCCAAATTTCCTTCCGACCACACTTCATGATTCAGGATCAGTTTCGGAAGCAGGAGGGAAGGAAACTGAGAAGAGAACTCTTCGAGACCGGTAGACATGACCACCCAGTGAGGCAGGAACAAGGAACGATGATGAGTATCATTCCAAGGAGGTTCCTCAAGAGACATTACTTCCATGATAATTTCGTTAGCAATAAAAGTCTCAGCAAAGGGATCAGAAGATTCTGAAGCATCAAGCCATGGGGATTGAGAATACGTATCGAGAGAATTCTTCGAAACAGGAGAATCGTAGGATACAGAACTTGAGGCCAAAACAATCTCCACGTAATTGATTTCGGCAGGACTAGGTGGCATAACCTTGTCCCAGGTATTAACAAGATCTGGTGAAGGTATGACCCAAGGGTCAGATTAACCAAGATCATATTAGCAGAGGCAACATGAGGAGGTGTGAGCAGAAAAATTCCCATAAGGAAGAATCTTTAAAAAGACCTACCCCCACACTCTCATAGGGAGCACCAGTGTGCTTGACATATGGAACATTGCCATCCGAGGAGGAAGAGGAAAAGAAGGACAACTGGTCGACAGTGTCAATCCTCCCTTGATGGGGAAAACGAATCACACAAAATAGGGAGTAGGCTACGTCATGCATGGCATGGGTCCAACTTCGACCGAGTAGAAGATTATAATTGAGATTAGCATCAACAATCTCTACCTTGACTTGTACGTTCTTTCCCTCCAAAGTAATGGCAAGGTTGGTTAAGGCACCGAAGGGTCGCAAATCACGCCCGTCGAAAGCTTCCAAAGTGTTTGGGGATTGGTTAAAAGTAGGATGACCAATGGCCTTCTAGCATGTGAATGACATGATGCAGGTGGAAGCACCTTCATCGATGACAGTCCTGTGGATGGTCTTCTCATTGATGATTACTTGAATAAGAAAGGCAATCTGATGAGGCGGGAACGGAGCATGGTTCTCTAGATCAAAACATATCAAATTGGAATTGGTAGGATCAATACCCCCAATAGCTGACAACAAAGATTTCCACTGATATGGATAGCTTTGGAGCACCTAGAGAGCCGACATAGCAGACGACGCCTAACCCAAATCCTCAACAATATTTTAGTGTTGAGCAGCTTGAGCGTTTGGATTGTACGAGGATTTTCTTAGCACACCTCGAGAGGGTGGCCGAATAGAGGAATCAGGGTTAGGGCGCTCAATATGAAGAGGGCTGGAACTCGGGGAAGAGGAAGAAGGGGTGGCCTCTTTCTCTTTCCCAACTGTCAATCTACCATTTGGGCCTACTGAGTTGGAAATGGCTCTTTCACAATAGCTGGGGTCCCTTTGAACAAATGACTAACTTCAGATTGTTGGGGACAATCCTTGGTATAATGATCCTCCTTGCAAAGGAGGCACCGATACTTAGGCTTCCTTTGTGAAGAATAACTAGTAGACGACTTAGGAGGACCTTGTTTTGGGGCATAGGCTTTACCCTTTCCTTTGCCTTTCTTCTTACCTTTCGAGGATTTGTCCATTATGGTAGACTAGATAGCATGGACCTCTGAGGTTTTACTAGGGCTAGGTGGATTCTGAGAGGAACTATTGGAAGCAATGTTTGAGACTAACTTTTATTTGGAAGAAGATTTAGCAGGGGTCTGGGACACTAAACCAATTACTCCATCAACAGGAGGTGTAGCCTGCAAATTCAATGTCGTGGGATTGGATGATGGCCCCAGAGCATCAGGTAATACCTCATACAAAGTGCCAAACTGAGAGTAAACTAGATCTAAGTACTGGGCATAAGCAATGGCTTGTTCTTCAGTAACGCATCCACCCATAGCTATATCGCAAGCAATTGGAGCTACGAATGACTTCATGAACCATTCGGTGAGCAATTGATCAACAATATCAAATTTGATCAGGTGACATCTACATCTCCATTCATGGATGTGATCGTAGATGTGCGTCGCAGTATCTTGCTTAAGTGACGTGAGTAAATAGGTGCCAGTTTCATAGCAAACCGGAAACTGGAAATGCATGAGGAAAGCCATCGCTAAAGAGTTAAATTCATGGTAAATACTTAGAGGAAGCTCAATGTACCACTTGGTTGTAGCACCTATGAGGGTTCATTGGAAAAGACAGAGATGAATAGAATCGCCAACGTAAGAATTCGAAGAGCACCAAAGGTACTATGTCATCACATAGGCTTGAGGATCTTCTTTTGATTTCTCATCAAACTTAGGACAATCGGTCGGGATCTTGGATGGAACTGGAGGCCATTATGGCAAGTGAAGGATTGGATCATTTGTAAGGTGAGACACATCTAACAACTCGAGTGTGGTCAAGAATGACAATTGAGTATTAAAAGGCATTGGAGGTCAATAAGCGGGTCTAACCAGAGGAGCCCATCCCTGCTGGTAAGGATTTTGCCCATAGTGGGAAATTTTGGCCATATGGCATTTGATTATGCCCCCATTGTGGGTTACCTTGGCCCTAGGGAGGATTTTCACCTTGAATACCTTGGAACTATCCAGTCATAGGTTGCTGATAAGCAACATAAGGGTTAAGAGGTTGTTGAGCCTGTTGACCTTGGACATATGAGTATTGTACTTGTTGTCCCTAAACATACAGGTTTTGAACCTGTTGCCTCTAAACAAGAGGATTTTTGACCTGATGTCCTTGGGCATAAGGATTGCACACTTGCTGCCCTTGGACATAAGGATTATGTACCTGCTTCCCTTGGCCAAAAGGATTTTGTACCCGTTGACCTAGGACATTAGGATTTTGGGCATGGTTCTGTAGGACTTGACCCTGGTCTTGTCTTTGCAAGGGTTGACCCTGCTGATATGTATATAAGGGTTGTTGTTGCCTAGGTTGGTTCTGCTGCTGCAAGGGTTAAACTTGCGGCTGCAAAAGCTGTCCCTGGGACTGCAGAGGTTGGCCTTGTGAAGACATAGGTTGGGTGGTTTGTGGATCATACTGCGTCTATTGTTGCATGGTTTTCTACAATTGTTGTGAGGGTTTCCCCTATGGTTGTTGCAGTTGACCTGGTTGCGGTATCATCTACCCTTGTTGTTGTGTGGACGGCCCTTGCTGCAACAAAGGTTGCCCATGTTACTACAGAGGTTGTCCTTTCTATTGCAAGGGTACTTAAACAGTGCTCGGAAAATTTCCGAACTAAATCTCACCATAGCCACCCTAAAAAGTGGATGAGCCAGGCTGAACATACTACCTAGACTAAAGGACATAAGGCAGATTTACCATTCCTTGAGAACCATATAGAACGTAAAAAGTTTGTACTGAACTTGAGCCTCATAAGGCTGCTAATATTGGAAATTGCTTGACCCAGACAGACCAATGGGATTTTGAACCTGTTGGTACTGGACATTGCTCGATCCAGCAGGACTAGCAGGCTTTTGAATAATTCCAGAAGAAGGTTGGTTCATACCAACCATGTGAGCTTGTGAGCTACTCACATTAGTGGTGCCCGACACCATAGAAACACTCATATTTTTCCCCCCGGGCGGTGGCACAGCTTGGCCACTTACTAGAGGGATTGAAGAACTGACAGAGACATTCTTCAAGACCGCCGGTTGAACCTGACAGGTGACTAGGATGGACAATACAAGAGGGTTTGGAATGGTGGGTTGCACCGAGACTAAGGTAACAACCTATTGGGAGGTCGAGTTCCCAATTAACAAACTTGTAGTAGGCATGGCGCCAGATGCCTAAACAGGGTTATGGTAAAGTGATGAGGTGCTAGGTGTACCTGAAACCAATTGTGTCAAGGATACATAATTAGGCGGCAATTCCCGATACACACTGATGGGAATACTCCCCATATAGGGGAAACCTTCAAGAGGAAAAGGATGTTATTCCTCCTTGACAGCGTGTGGAGTAGAAACTTCTAACTCATTCGAAGAGGTGACTGGAGCATCACCTTCAGGTTCCATAGATCGGAACAAATGAAGGTGAACGACCGAAGAGGTACGAGGGGATAATTCCAAAGGAACACCCGGCTGATCGTACGGACTGTACAGACGCTGCAGTGATATCAGAACAGGGTCAAACAAAGGATTAGGAGGATAGATAACTAGTCCAAGCTGACTATCAGTATTTGTCAAACTCTCAAGAGTTTGGACAGGATTGTCCAAAGATTTCGGTCCAAAATCAGCAGGTGACCCAGTATTTGAAGTAGGCGGAGGATGAGATGAAAAAGGTTGAATGCTCAGAATGATTCCAAGTTCAACACCTTAGTCCTTGAGTGACTCTGGTAATTAGGAAAAGGCTCCTCAGGTAATCTCTCAGACGGAGGAGAGGAAGAGGAACTAGGTGAACCAAATGGTTCAGCCACGATGATCTTGTCTTAGTTAACAGAAAAAAGAGAGATAAACTTCAAGGCTTTAAAATTTTCTTTAGGGAAAACTCACGATTTCGTCTAGAAAGATTAACAGGATGTTATAAGATCGTGGGCAATCAATATTTTAAGATGCATAAATAGACTGGTGCTCTTTCATGTTTTAAGAGTCGAGAAAGAAGCAAAGATGACTCTATCTCTTTCTATTTGAAATGAGCTCGAAAGGACAAGCACTCGAATGATCTTTTA
Organism: Pinus taeda; assembly: GCA_000404065.3. Lineage (NCBI taxonomy): Eukaryota > Viridiplantae > Streptophyta > Pinopsida > Pinales > Pinaceae > Pinus > Pinus taeda. The sequence goes on along the minus strand of APFE031699195.1, from coordinate 5,330 downwards.
AGTTTAATGAGTCAAAAATATCAAATGATTTCTCTAGATGATCTACGTAAAAAGGATTACCAGGTAATCGTGAACTGCAAAATACCCCCCGACGAACCGAGAAGTACGAGCAGGGAATCTCCCCGAATGATGTGTTCAGTGTATCACGTTTGAAAGGTGGCCGACTCGGCTTCCTATGGATAAAGGATTGTAGCCCAGAGGGGTCTCCCATTATATACTTGACGGTACGGGGAGCACAAATCCATACTAGCATTGTCTAGGGCCGAAGCTAACCACTGATGCTAGGTTTAAAGACATCAGAACACGTCTCTAGCCTTACCTTCTAGATGTGATCGTTAGATTTCAAATGTGCCTTAGGTTAATTCAATTCATTTTAAAGTTTATCTTGAGTTATGTCTAAGTTTTCAGGCCTTAGCGATGTGACTTGAAAAAACCCTAAATGCAACTAAATGAGACAAGACCCTTTTAATTCGATGAATTGTCTACACTAGAGAGGGTATAAAACACACAATCGAATGCAAACAACCAAGCAATCGAAAGCAAAATGATTTTTCACTACTTCACTTTTTGAGAAAATAAACTAATGAAAAATACATTCCAATTCCTAATTTCGTGACAAGTACATTCCAAACAGTTCTTTCAAAAGAAAAGAGAGTTCTTTTTTCTTTTCAAATTCCAATGCAATCCTAGTCTTCAATGATGCTAACTACCATAACATACTGATGCAGCAAACTAGAATTTTATACCTTCCACGAAATGAAGAAATGAATTTTCTCATTGAAAACTTCAATGGAAAAGTTTTCAAGACAATTAGCTCTTAAAGCAAATGAAAAACATGAAAAGAGAATCTCTTTCAAACTAATGAAACAACAACTTTGCCAAAAACAAGATAAGCAATGTGATCCATGCTGGAAAAGAAACGTTTAGACAAGCAAACAAAAACTTTTAAAACTTGTGTAATGGAGGTCAAATCATTAGAAGGACCATACATGAAATGCATGGAGTAAATGCACCAACAACTCGAATCACCGAGTTCACAATAAGTTGAATGGATGACAATCTAGATGCCCTAGTGCCGCTAACCATCCAATGACCCAAGAAATCAAGTAGAAAGATGACAAATCAACAAGCAAACAAACCAAATGAAAAGAAGCTTTCTAGTCAAGGAGAAGATGGTCTAAAAGGCTTACAAGGTCGAAATCATGAAAGCAAAACACACTGGCCAAGATTTGGGTCAAACCCTAGTCTTTACTTACGGGCATCGACGCGACTACCTAACTAAAAATAAGCGCCAGAAGGGGGTCGGCGTGATTGTTTCTCAACATATCGCTTTGATCGGTGCGACTATCAACGATTTAAGTGCACTGAGCGAGGAAGCTAAGAAAAAAAATGGGACCAGACTTGCTACTATGAATTTCAAACTCAGACCAGTAAGTAAAGGAAAACAAACAAAACCAAAGGGAAATAGTAGAACTAGAAAAGTTCACACAAAACCATGAAATTCCAAGCAAACAAACAGAAGGATTGGCTCCCTAGTGGAGTCACCAATTTGTGGTGAAGTAAAATTATGAGTGCGAACACAAACAATGCCTCTAGCCCGATAATGGGTCTAGCCACAACCAATACATTCTATGGAAGATTTCCTTAGGTTAGAACCAATTAAGATGGCCTACCTCTTAGTACGCTTATCCCGTTTGATGATGACCTCATTTGCTTTCTCCAGTTATCTCTCGTTTGATTCTTCAAACACTTGAAACAAGTAAACAACAACAAACAACAATCGTGATAATAGATAAATTGTAATTCAACCTACTTAACAAGTCAAGAAGCTTTAAGCCATAAAAATGTAAGATAATACATTATGTAGGAAATCAATCGATAGTTGCATATATATTGAATCAAGAAGATATTACAACCATTGTCTTGAGGTTGTTGTTCTCCTCTGACAAAACCAGGTTCCCACACACTTCTGTTAGCATTCCATGATGGCCTCAACAATGATAGTTTAAAGGCTCTTCCCTTTAGGCTTCACACTAAACCAAATTCAAACTTCTCCCTCACACAAACTAGAGAGTTACAACTATGAATAGCTTTATGTTTACTCCAAACTTAATTAGCACTATCACACCAACATTAACACTAGCTTGTGCTTGGGAAAATGGAGGTTTATATATCATGAATGGATGGGAGATGGTTCCTCTTCTCAAGGGAGAAGGTATTATCTCTTGAGGTAGTTCCATCCTTATAGGGGAAAGGAGCCCAAACTGACATCCTCGACCCCATTCAGCCAAACCATTTACTAGACTTCCATTATGAAGCTTCTAGAGCTAGAAGCTTCGGCTTCTTATTTAAAAAACTTTCCATAAGAGGACTGACACGACTGGAACAAAGCTCAATCACTCTGGTTGGTGCTAGGGACAGTGTTAATCCCTGCATATCAACATGAGGAGGACAAGGGTCATTAGCGTCGGTCTTGTAAACTGGGAAAAACAGGAGATTTTAAGGAAATGGTGCAAAAGGGAATTGTTCATGAAGAGGGATACAATGGGAGTTTCTTCATGAAGGGATAGCATGTATGGTTCACTGTAGAGATCCTCTAAGATCAAGGAATGCGGAGTATAGGGATAGTGACAAAATGTTGTGTAACAGATCCTAAGGATTTCGCTATACATAATCTGATTCTGTCATGAAATAGCATCAGTCTGCCTAGTCTCTCACTGCATTTCCTGCCTTAGACGCTTTCTTTTTCCTTTTACAGCCTGATGCTTCTCTGTTGATTGAAAAAATATTTTTCAATCTGTAGGAATTTACAGGGTAAGTTCCTCAGACAGAACACCAAAAGGACACCGCTCACAAACAGATCACAGATCAATACACCAGTATTTTGACGTGGTTAAAACCCTCAGAGAGGGAAACAGTCCACTGCCTGCGCCAACGTGGCTACTACAGGCAATTTATTAATAAAAGAATGAAAATTTACATAAGCTTCTCTCATGCACGGTTAACCTACAAATGACCCTCCATGCGCTTTAAATAGAATTCATGGACCAATCGGGTGTCAAGCCACGGATCAAGTGTCGGTAATACCGAGGAGAGAATGAACCGTCGGATCACTACAATCGTGACCGTCGGATTGTAAGTTACACAATGTACAACGGTAAAGAAACACACTTTACCTAACTCTATACTAGACCAAGTTGAACTTAACTATTTCCTATGTTTCGGGATATCCTAACACAATCCGCGTCTTCTGCATATAAAGATAGCAAAAAATCAGTTTCTCGTGCTAGATTTATCTAATTTGTTACCAAGTGTTGTTAGCAACTTTAGTTGTTATTTCCTTTACTTTGATCCATAAACAAAGATAATCATGTGATGATAAATACTGAATAAAGCTATTTTCAAAGAGAAAACATACCTTTTTCCTTACCCAACATACTCCCTAGCTTACCTTGTTGCATGTCCTCTTGCAATTAAATAATTGATGTGTAGTTGAGTTAGAGAATAGGCAGGATATACCTCCTCCTTATAATTTTTGAAGCCATTTTTCTTCTTTATTATAGAAAAGGCCTAGGTAACATCTTGATCCTTCAAGGCGTATTCATAGAGATATCTCTCTGGTGGATACCATATGATTGAAGTCCTATACTGACATCCTATCCATTCGGGCCCCATTGTTAAGAACATGTTACTGTACTTGTGGAAACAAGAGGATGCAGCTTTAAAGTTCCGGTATCCAAATGGTTCTTGATTTCTAACAGTAATGCTGGAGACTTCCCACCTTTGTCTGGCTGCAGACATGGATTCTTCCTTAATCTCTTGGAAGTACTCCTTTCCAGATTGTATAATATCTGTGTGAAATGGCCCTAGTTGGCCTACAACGCCATCTAGCTTCATGAATTGCTTGTGTCGGACCGAGAGATGCAGAGGTTTGGTTGGTTCCCCTCTCACCCATAAGTCGATTCCTTCTTCGCGCTTCCTAGAAGTATTGTGAGCCTTGGCCCACTTGAGTTGATTAGTGGCAAAAGAGAGAAATGCTTAGAGTTGTATAATCCCCTATAAAGGGGCCAAGGTTGATGTCTCTGTCATCTTTTAGAAAGAAATTGTGCATATAAAGTTCATAGAGGAGGTGGTGTACATGCTCGTTCTGTTCTTTGAAGCACTTGAAAAATTCCGAAGTAGTTTTTATTTCCACAGAATTCCCAGCCTTAACAGCTTTGACTTTCAGCAAGAGGAATCTCTCTAGGCGGAATATTGCATAATTTGTAGCAGGGGCTCTACATGACAGGGTATCTGAATAAAGAGAGTGGACATTGTCCAACTTCTCTTTAGCCTTCTGTAATTTGTCCCGTGTTTTCTCAACCTTTTTCTGTCCAGCCTTGTACTGAGCAAAGGTCTCATCCTCAGTCACTATAAGTTCCTCAAGCTTTTTCTTTAACTCTTGATGTATCCATAGGGGCAATAAATTTTCTTTTTTCTACGTTAATTCCTGTTGAACCTTCAGTTGTTCAAGTTACAACCTCTAGATGACTCCCTCTCTTACCAAAGGAATGGAAGTAGGTGTCTCCTTTGTTTGGGTTTCTCTGTCTTGGGTTTCCATGGGATCGATATGAACAGCAGCTTCAGCTACCTCTTGAATCATGCAATGACCAATTTGAATGTCCTCTTCAGCATCTGTTTGAACAGCAGCATTCATAGTAGGGTAGTCCGTTTGGGTCTCCTGTGAGAAAAAATAGGGGTCTTCAGTCTGCATTTCAGTGTCTTCTACAAGACATGGCTCTGTCTGAGTTTCCTTTGGACACACCAGAAGATCCTAAGTTTGGATTTCAGCATCCTTTCCAAAACAATGTTCTGTCAGTGTGCATGTGGTCTCTTTTTGTACTTTCAAATTCCTGGCTCTAATGGCTTCTTCTAACCACTACCTTAGCTGCCCAATTATTCGCTTCTATTTTCTATACTTCTTAAGCATTTTTCTGAGCTTGTCCTTGTAGGACTTCTTTGTTCTCGGACTTCCAAATCGCGGTGGGTTGACTGCATTGTCCTCTAGTTCCTGTATAGGTCGTATTGTGTCAGCATCAGGGAGGGTTCCAACTGGAACTGTATCTCTTGATGGAGACCTTCAAGCTCCTCTTTGTCATGGATTTCTCTTTCAAGAGATCCCAATACAATGGTGTCTCCTGAGCAATTGTCATTCTTTGGGTTCTCTTCTAGGTATGCCTCGTCCTCAGGGGACTTAGAAATAATAGTATTGTCTGTTGGGTTGTGTTATATTCTTTCCATGACTAACCTACGTAGTGAACCGGGGGGTTAGAGGGGGGGCGAAGCCCCCC
>APFE031699170.1:1908-49351 GCA_000404065.3 Pinus taeda | reverse complement strand
CCAGAGGAAACCATTTGACCCATTGTGTTTGTTTATCAGATACAAAGCAACGAAGATATCCTTCCAAACATTTGTTTACTATCTCGTTTGCCCATCAGATTGAGGATGATAAGATGAGCTATGAGCTAACTGAGTACCAAGACAAGAAAATAATTCTGTCCAAAAATTTCCAGTGAAAATGGGATCTCTGTCACTTACAATAATCTTTGGGTTTCCATGTAGCTTTTGAATTGTTTCATAAATGCAGTAGAAACTGTACTGGCTTTAAATGGATGTGATAATGCACAAAAGTGTGCGTATTTGGTAAGTCTATCAACTACCACCATGATGACACTCTTTCCCTCAGACTTGGGTAAACCTATAATAAAATCCATTGAAACCTTCTCCCAACGTTGGCTTGGAATGGATAAAGGTTTTAATAGACCCAGTGTCTTAATTGTTTCAACTATTTTTGTTGGCAAACCCAAACATTCTGCCACAACTTTTAATATCTGATTTAGGCCATCCCAAAAAAAATTCCTTTTTAACCCTCTGGTAAGTTTTAAAAATCCTGAGTGCCCTTCCTAAGGGAGAAGTGTGCCATTCCATAAGAATCTATTGTATAGCTGGGAAATTCTTACAGAGGTATAAGCGATCTTTTGTACCTTAACCAAATCATTTTTCCAGCTAAATGTTCAGACGTACTGGAATCTTGTTGTAACTTTTGAATAAGTGCCCACACTTCTTCATCATTCTTCCATTCCTCCCTTGCTTCGTTTATCCAATCTGGTTGGATAATAGAAATGGCGCACAACAATGCTTCCACATCCTCATCCTTTCTTGAGAGTGCATCTGCGACCACATTTTGCTTCCCTTTTTTGTAGATGATTTCAAAGTCATAACCCAACATCTTTGTGACCCACTTTTGTTGCTCTTTAGAGGATAATCTTTGTTCTAAAAGTATTTAAGGCTATCATGATCCGTTTTTACCTTGAAGTGTCTTCCCATTAGGTAGGGTCGCCATTTCTTAAGTGCATGGAGTATTGCCAACATTTCCTTCTCATAAATAGCTTTGTGTAAACTTTCCCTTGTTTGGACGACTTTGAAAAGCAATGGGTCTTTCATCTTGCATTAAAACAGCACCAATTCCATTTCCTGAAGCATCACATTCCACAATAAAGGTTTTTGTGAAGTCCAGTGTAGCTAAGACCGTGCTTGGCACATTGCCTCTTAAGATGTTCGAAGGCCTTTGTTGCTTCTGGAGTCCATGAAAATGCATCTTTCTTCAATAATTTTGTTAGAGGTGCTGCTATTCTCCCATAATTCTTAACAAACTTGTGATAATACCCTGTCAACCCGAGAAATCCTCGCAGATGCTTTATGGATGTGGGGTTTTTCCATTCCTTAATGGCTTTAATTTTGCTAGGGTCTACCTTAACTCCTTCATGAGATACAATATGACCCAGATATTCCACCTCTTGGACTCCAAAGAAGCATTTGGATCTTTTTGCATATAATTGTTTCTCCTCCAATAGTTGTAGCACACTGTCAACATGTTCAACATGATCCTTCCAAGACTTGCTGTAGATTAGTATATCATCAAAAAATACTAACACAAATTTTCTAAGGAATGGTTTGAAAATTGAATTCATCAACCCTTGAAATGTTGAAAGTGCATTGGTAAGGCCAAAAGGCATGACCAAAAATTCTTAATGACCCTCATGAGTTCTAAATGCTGTTTTTGGAATGTCTTCAGTCTTTATTCTGATTTGTTGATATCCTGAACGAAGATCCAACTTGGTGAAGTAAATTGATCCATGCAATTCATCGAGTAATTCATATGACAAGAATGGGAAACTTATCTTTAATAGTGAGCTTGTTGAGCTCCCTATAATCTGGACACATGCGCCATGATCCATCCTTCTTGTGCACCAATACGATTGGAGCAAGAAAGAACTTTGACTCGGTTGAATTATACCAGCCTCTAGCATTTCTGCAACCATACGTTCAATTTCACTCTTTTGGACATAGGGATATCTGTACGGCCTGATGTTTGGAGGAACACTTCCTGGAGTCAGATGAATAGCATGATCATGATCACACATAGGTGGGAGACCTTTGGGAGTCTCAAATACCTTGGAATGATTGTCCAGGACTTTTTGGAGATCTGGATAAATAGATGATTCCGATGTGGAAACATCTAGCGAACATAATTGTGCAATTACACCTTTTTGTTCCTTTTTTAGAAGCTTTGTCATACCATTACAACTGATTATCTTTCCCAGTTTCCCTGCAATACCCCTTAATTCAACTTCTTTTCCTTCCATAGAAATTTCATGAAAAATTCTTGAAAACTAAAAGCTATTGTACCCAAGGATTGTAGCCATTGGACTCCTAATACAACATCAGCACCTCCCATTGGAATGGAAAGCATTGGGCTAGTCAATACATATTCTCCCATCGATAGCTTGATATTATGGCACTTTCCAGAGCAATTTATTGTTCCTCCATTTGCAATCATCACTTGACACTCTGGTGCTGGGTATAGGAAGCAATTCAATTCTTTTGCTACCTTACAATGAATAAAATTGTGGGTACTTCCTGAATCAATCAACACTATTACCTTTTTCTTCTTGATTTGTCCTTCTATCTTGATGGTTTGAGGAGTGGTAATTCTCGCCAATGCATTACAAGATATGGTCGAATTCATTTATTCTTCATCTAGGCTTTGTTCCTAGGGTATATCCTCTTCTTTTGACCTTTCTTGCTCCTTTTCTTCTTCCTCTTCACAATCTATGTAGAATAATTTCTTCTCAGCACACTTATGACCTTTAGTGTATTTGCTATCACAACTGCAACAAAGCCCTTTTGCTCTTTTTTGTTCCAATTTTTGTGGTGTCAACCTTATAGGTTGTGGAAGGCTAGGGGTAATAACACTTCCATCTTTATAGTTGTGACTGGTATGCTTCCTGGTTGCCATAATTTTGCTTTCCATTTTTCTTGCTAACATGAATGCCTTCTCTAATGAATCAGGTTCCCAAATGTGAACATCATTTTGGATATTATCCTTTAAAGTCCCTATCAACACATCAATCCTATGCTCCTTTGGAATATTTTTTACCCTTATGTTCAAAATTTTTGGAACTCCTCAATGTGCTCCATTATTGAACCCTTTTGTTTGAGACTTATCAATGGGCTAAAAAAATGTGTTGCTTTTTGTATCCTCATAATGTGCTATCAATTCTTCCGTAAAAATTTCCCAAGTGATAAATTGTTTACGAGAGCAAAGCCATTGATACCATACAAACTGATTGGTTCCAAATATAAAGTTGCAATATGTACCTTTTGTCTGTTTTGCACATTATTGAGATCGAAAAATTGCTCCATCTGTAATATCCATGTTGCGGGATCCTTGCCATCAAACTTCCTCATATCGATTTTTGGAATATGGTGGGTCTTCAATCCAACATTAGAGTCTATGGAATCATGATTAACATTTCTTTTGTTCTCATCATTAATGTACACTCCTGACTATCAAAAATACTTTAACTTGTATCTCGCCGCCACAGATACAACCATCGCCATGGTTTTAGTACAATAAGATAATGGAATAGAACATATTATTATTCAAGTCACAACTTAAATGATACAAAAAGCAAGTACTCTTATGTTGAAAAGCTAGCTTTAGCAGTTGTTCAAGCAATATAGAGATTTCGACACTATATTCTCTTTCGCAAAACTACCATTGTGTCAGATTGTAACCCTATGACCTACATTCTGTCGCGTCAACTACTAGGGGGAAAATATTCCAAATGGATAGCCATTTTGCAAGAGTTTGTTCTAGAATTCGCAAAATCCAAATCAAAGAAATCTCTCGTATTCGCAGAGTTACTTTGTGACCTCCCATCATCATCCAATGATTTAACATCTAAAGCGTCAATCGTGGATGAGACTCTGTTTCATATAATATGGCTACCAGTCTAGTCACTTCCTTTGATTGGAATCGACTAGAGAAATCCTAATTTCCTTCTAATGTACCATTCCAGATCATAGTACAAATTTACAAAATGATCGTGTCTGGTACTATCATAGATGAAGGGGATTAAGTGAGTATCCTTTCCTCAACTGCTTGGAAAGTGCTTGGTTCACCATCGCTTATGCCTGTTACACAAAATTTGTCAGGTTTTAACAAAGGAAGAAGTTGACCGTTAGGGATCCTTCCTAAGTTACCGATCACTTTGAGAAGGAAAACCGTTCACCTAAACATGATGGTAGTCCTAGGACTGTTAGATTACAATCTACTCCTTGGAAATGACTATGTTTACAACATGGAAGCTATTGTTTCAACACTCTTTTGAGTGATGTGTTTCCCACATGAAGGCAAAATTGTCACTGTTGACCAGCTTTCATTTCTCGGTACAAACATAGGTTCAACTCAAACATCATCCCTAAATGGTCCTTTTGTGTCAAGAGTGTATCTTAAACCTTCATTCCATCCACCTAATTACCACGAGTAGTCTAGTGAATGTAACAAAGCTTAGGGAGCATGCACCCTTGTCCATTTGGTAGACGAACCCCGCTGAAAAGATAGGTTTCCCTGTAGGTTATGTAATTGGAAGTGCCATCCCACACCATTCACTTTTTTCCACTATGTGGACAAAGCCAAGGAAGTATTTTTGTCTAACTGCTGACAAAAACAATCCTTCTTAACCACAGTGATTCGCATATGGTTACTGGAGATTCTCCTTTTCTTGATGCCTGGGGTCATGCAAACCTTTTTATGCAAGTGAAAAACGACCAATTTCATTTTTTTAGCTTTTTAGATTTTTTAGCCTTTTAGCTTTCTAGTATGTCAACTTCTTAGGTTAGGTGATTGGTCTGATCCACCATTCACCTTCATCTATGCTACAAATGAAGCAAAGGAAGTGTTTTGTCTAAACTGCTGATGAAACCATCCCACCTAACCTCAGTAGTTCATTAAGTTTTTAGCTTTTTTATATTTTTATTTTGGTCATTCCTAGCTTACATAAAAAGGAACTATGAGCAATATTTCCGCAAGGTTCAAGCTCGTTGAAAAATAAACCTGCAAATGAGCAAATGTTCCCCTAGAGTTCAAGCTCGTTAAAAAATGAACCCACCTTTGGTAAATAACCTTTGTGATTGCCATTCTATCTACCTTTTGAACCTTGGTTGTGTTCCTACCATCACCTCCATTCTTTTAGCCGATCATACGCTTCCACTTGATTGTTTACCTTTTTGAGGAACAGCTGCGTTGAGTGGTCCCATTAGCCAACCTCTTCACACCACCATGTTTTGAGAAGTTCTAAGATTACCCAGAACGAGTTTGCTACCATAAACGCCACTCGTTCCTAAGTAGACAAGTCTACTTTAAACTCTTTTCGGACTCGCTAAATATGAAAAGATTGTCGAGCAATTGGCCTCTCCAGCTCGCTAAAGTGATTGGAAGTGCCATCCCTCCTGTATATTTTAATCTTTTTGAACCTGAGGGATTATCCCACAAAAAAGATCGAGCGCTTGTCTTTTTCGGCTCGCTAAAGTGATCGGAAAAGTAGTCCCTTTCGTATTATTTTATACCTTTTCGAACTTAAGGGATTATGCTACGAAAAAGGACTACTCGAGTTTCCTTTTTGTCCCTTTTCAAACTCTCTAAACATGAAAAGGTTCGAGTTGTCTTTTTCGTTAAACTCGTTAAAACTATAGTGACAAACTTGTCCATCCATAGAAGAACGAGTTTCACTGTCGCTAGGCTCACTAAAACATATCGGCAGGTTTGCCTGAAGGGAAAATTATAGAAAAAGCATATGTTATCCTCCTCAAGCTTGACAAAAATAAAGAGGTATTGGTCAGCAATGACTGGGGAAAAAAGGAAGAAAACGTGAAGAATTTTATTAGTAGCAGGTCGCTCTTGAACATGACACTTTCACTCCATCACCATGATTGAGTCGGGTTGGATTATTCCGTTCACTGGTCATATCACCATTGGTCCTCCATACCATCCATCTTTTGGGGTTAATGCTACCAATCCATCTCAGTGTCTCTGACATGTTCAAGAGAAGTCATTCAGAGAATTCACCATCTAGTTAATGCCTCATCCGCTGCAATACCTTCACCCTCCATTTTTCATGACTGCCATTCTTGAACCTTGTATCAATAGATCATTTTCACCTCCAGAAAATAATTTTCTTCGTTTCATGTCGTAGATGTGGGATACATTAAGGCCCTCCTACGACGGGTCACTTCTTGTCGACATCAACTCATTATCCAAGAATTTGACTTAGAAACAACCCTTTCAGTACTTTGAAGCTTGCATGCCTCAATGGCAAGTTTCTCACTTCCGACAACAGTTTTACATCAATGGCCTTCAACTGAGAGATTTTGCGTGGTGTTCGCCATCAGATCATATATTCACACTATGTGAATTGTACTATAGTACCTTGAGGGTCATTATAATTATCAGTGATTCCTCTCGTGCCTATTAACAGCTTACATTATTGACAGGTAATCAGGTGATGTCTTTCCATGTTCAACTTCAGAACATCTTTTCACTTGGATCAGCTTGTACATTAGGCAAAGATTGAACGTGTTTGAAGACCCCAGATCTAGTTTCATCCATCTGGGCTGCGATATATTCAAGAATATGAAGACATCAAATGTACACAGAAGCTACACAGATGATCATCCAAGCTAAGGGATGATGACTCTACATATAAAGAATCACTAGTCTACAACTGTAGACGATTATCTATTCTATGTACATGAAAATGAATTTATAAAGCTAGGCATAGGAATTCCCGCCTCAGCTAGATCATGAAAATAATATGATGATGACGTATTATATTGTATCTTATATAATCACCTTCCAATTCAAATACCTTGGATCCTCATGATAAAACATTTCACCCGACATGAAAAGATTTACGACTTCATGCTTTAGGGGGCAAGTGTTACAGATATATTTGGGCATTGCAACCCCAATCTTATATGTCAATAAACCAAGGGCTATTTAACCCCTAAAAGTGTTTTTTCATACCCTAAAGGATCATAGTCAACTAATTACATCATTCCCCAAAAGTTCCACCTAAAAAACCACTCAGAATTGGCCAAAACCAGACCATACTGACTACTCCACTGTCAGGGTGCGATGCATACTGACTCCTACACTAGCCAGTTGCGATGGCCTTTTGTGGGGTGTGATGATCGAGAATGGACAAATGTTTGAGGCAGTTTTCTAAGTGGATGCTCATGGAATCTTCTAGAAACTTCTCCTATGACACTTGCCTCTCTGAATTCACCTAGGGATGAGTAAGAGATCCAAGAAATCTCCAAGTGGAACCAAGAACTAGAAGTGGAATGACACTAATTAAAAACCTAGAGATGACTCACACCCTTGCAGACATCTATAAATGGATCCCTCATCTAAGAGATCTAGAGGCTGGAATTTTGTAATTTGTAAGGAAGTGCTGATAGTTTGTCTTTGAGAACAAGCATTGTATTGTTGGGCAATCTTGCATTTCATGAGGTGAAGAGGACTTTGATGTTGGGAGGATGATGTTGGATCAGACAGTTGGGTTGTAATTCTCCCTTCTATTTTAATAAAGTTCTTTGAGTTTTCCTCCATACAATTGTGTACTTGTGAATCTTTTTATTTGTGAATGCCATTGCATGTTCAATGTATTTCTGATTCCGCATTGTTTATGATATAATAGATTGAGATGCTTTGATGGTGTTTTGTTACTTTGTTTCCATAGGTATTCTCTATGTGGGACAAGTAGGAGAGGAGTTTCAAGCTCTATAAATGGGGAGAGAAATCAAGCAAGGAGTCAAGTGGAAGATCCAGGTTGGTCCCTTTGCTTCTCTCTTATCTATCATACATAGAGGAAATCACAAATTGCTTTGATTGTTTTTTTCTAAGATAGCTTCCAATCTTAGTGGGACTAGTAGATCGAAAAGACACTAGTTTTCCCGAAAACAACATTGAAGCAACAAAAAAAAAGAGAAATAATTGTTTCTTTCAATATTACACATATAGATTATTATTTCCATAAAATCTCTAACAAATTGATTGATCATTGTTCTTTAGATACTCCTAATGAATTATGGCATCGAGAAGAACATGTGGTTGATTTACCATATGCAGATAACATCAAAATAAAGCCACAGAAATATTCAATATCTTTAATGAGTCCATCAGAATTGGACTATCACAAAGAAGAGATTAAAGATCTCTTACAAAAGGTTCTGATCTAACCAGCTCGATATCCATGGGCTTGCAGAACCTTTTATGTCAACAAACATTCAGAGATCAAGTGAGGCAGACCAAGAATGGTTATAAACTACAAACCATTAAATCCAGTGCTGAATACGATAGCATATCCTCTTCAAAACCAATTAGCACTTCTCCAGAAGATCAAAGGTTGTACAATCTTCAACAAATTTGACTTCAAGTTAGGTTTCTATCAAGTCGGCATCAAACCAGAAGATAGATTCAAAACATCTTTCAACATCCCACATGGCCAATACTAGTGGAAGGTAATGCCCTTCGTTTTGAAAAATGCTCCATCAAAATTTCAGAAAAGGATGGACGATGTATTCAGAGGACTAGACTTTTTAATTATTTATATTATTCTAAAAATATTCAAGAACACCAAAAACACCTCTAGATATTTTATGATCATGCTTATAAACATGGTTTAGCATTGTCTAAAACCAAGATGGAGATTGGTAGGACAACAATAGATTTTCTAGGTTTACAGATTGATGCAGGATGTATCTCCCTCCATAATCATATTTTGCAAAGTCTACATAAATTCCTAGAACAGATTACTGACAAAACTCAGTTGCAAAGATTTCTTGGTAGTCTAAATTATATATATCCATTCTATTCAGCACAAGCACAAGATCTAATAATCCCCCAGCAAAGATTAAAGAAATAACTGCCTCAATGGACTGAAGCCATGACTACAACAGTTAAGAAAATTAAACAGAGGGTAACGTCACTACCATCACTTAAGTTACCATCTAACAGTGGAAATTTTATCCTCGAAACTAATGCCTCAAACACAACATGGGGAGGAGTTTTACTTAAAAAGGATATTTCTTGGGAAGAAAGAGTTTGCTCTTACACTTCAGGATCATTCCATAGAGCAGAACTGAAATATCCAAGCAACCATAAAGAAGTTATGGCTGTAAAAATAAGTATTATGCATTTCAGGCTATACCTCAAACTAGTACACTTTATTGTTCATACTAAACTCAAGAAGATTCCAGGCATGATACAACTAGGAAAATATCTGGCAGAGACAAATTCTCACCTAATCTGATGAGCAATATGGCTAGATAACTTTGATTTTGATATTGAATTCAAACATGGGTATCTAAATTTCCTAATTGATCTCCTTACAAGAGAAGTAGTGGACCTTATTCCTTCATGATGGAAGGCATGGTGGGACCAAAGTACGTGGGGCCTTTCTGACTCCACTTTGTTTTTTTGGTGAGCTAGTCTTTTTCCGCCCGACATAGAATTAGGGTTATGACTGGCAATCACGAGTTATGAGTCATCGATTTACAATTGTTATGTTATATAAGCAGGAAAATGCCTCATTGTAAATGACTCTGAAGTTTTGCAAGTATCTATCGCAACCTAATATTTCTTCTCTTCTCTCTTTTTTGTTGAATACAAGATTTCCTATAGAACAATATTTCTTTAGACCAGGATTAAAGTATCTATTCAGATATGTGTCAAGTATGTAGTAGATGAGATTAGTTATTGTGAAATATAACTGTGAGTTTATCTGTGTTGAGATGGATAAGAAAGCCCATGGAGATTGGGCTAGCTTGATCAAACCCTTTTGTAGGAGATATTTAATCTCTTCTTTGTAATAGTCCAATTCTGATGGATTCATTAAAGCTGTTGAAGCTTTTTGCAGCTTTATTTTGATGTTATCTGCATATGGTGAATCAGCCACATATTCTTCTCATTGCCAGAATGCATTAGGAATATTTGAAGAACAATGATCACTCAATTTATTAGAGATTTCATGCAAATAATCATCTGTATTGTTTTGGGCAAATTTAGTGTTTTATCAAACGCCTAACCCTGTAGACTTAGTAGCTAGTCTAGAAACAACAGACAAAGTAATTTGCTACCTTTTCTTTAATCAACAGGTAAGAGAGTTAAGAAGAGAAACCAACCTGTAGCTTTCGCTTGCACCCTCTCTCCTTTGACCAATTTCGTCGCTCCTTTCCATACTTAACTGGCTTGGAAGGTACCTACACACAAGCCGAGATAGAAAACCATCAAAGCATACAATAAAGATCTATTAATTAAAAATACCATAGAATCCAGAATACGATATACATCCTATAAGAACATGAATGGAAAAATCTTTGAATTCTTTATTGATAAAAGGAAAGATTACAACCCATGAATGTTCATGCTTGATTTAGTGTCTTCCTTCCAGTTTCGATCCCTTCTCTCCTCATGAAGCAACAATTAGACATCATTACAATACTCTTACTAATCTCATTCAAATAGAATCTCCTTAGCTCAAGAAATTCCAACCTATACTAGCCTTTGAATGCTTGGTCAATTTATAGCTCAATGGAGGAGTTTAAGCCATTAATGGCCTTCATGAATGATTAGCCAAATTTGGGAAGTGGCTCCATGGAGGAAGGGATAATGGATTAAGGTTAATTCATCCTCTTCCTCATCCAAATGCGAGCTCAACCAACTTGGAAACTTCCAGAAGTATCCATTGGATGAGGAATCCAATAGATTCATTTAAAAAATTCGTTGAATCTCACTCAGTGGAGTTGAAACAAAGGCTAAGTGCACACAGTCAGTGCAGTTCTTGCATTGCAATGCAGCCTGATAGAAGGATACCTGCATTGATCTCCTTAGGGACACTTTTTGGATGAATGGTGTCATGGAAACTCTTGGAGGAAGCATGATGTGGTTTGACCTCATTAGCGAATGAAAACAACTGAATTAGGGATTGATGCACCCTAATAGTACTGATGTGGAGGTTGGGGTTGATGTGCCCAAATTGACCTGTAACATGTATGTGCAAGATTGAAAGAAACAATTATTTCTCTTTTCTATTGTTGCTTCAACATTTCTTGAGGTTCTTCTTTTGCTTTTGGAACTTCTCTTCTTCCTGAATCAAGAAGTTCAAGTTGTACAGGATTATTTCCTATTGTGAGTATAATGGTCTTGGCTGGATAGTCAATTGTGACTAGGGACCATCTGGTAAAGAATTTTGAACCCAAAATAACATTTGTAGGAATGTCATCTAACTCGCAGAATGTACAATGGGTGCTATGGCCTTTGATCTGAACAGGGAAATATTTAACTTGGTGTTTGAGACTGAACATATTGCCATTAATGGAGCTTCCTCCCTCGAAAGATTTCTCCCTATAAAATGGAGGTATTGCAAGATGTCTAGTTAAATTTAATTGAGCACCAGAATCTACTAGACAATCTAAAGAGTAAGGTTCAAAATCTGGAGGACAAAATGTAAGTGATATAAACAATTTTGGTTGGCCTATAAGGGCTAAGGTTTTCATAGGACTATAGTTAGGATCAAGGGATTCATCAGTTTCTTCTAAAGAATCTCCTAGGAGTTTATGGATTTCTTCATCTAAAGAGTCGTTGACTTCTACCTCTAATGTCCTTTGGGCTTTTATGATCTCGAAGATTTCTGAAACAAGAAATTTGAGCTATTCCTCCTTATTTGTGATTTGTAGCTGTAGTGAAGAGATTGTTTCTCTTTTTACCTGTTGTATGACTCTGTGCTTCGCAGGATGTTGAGCATGCAATTCTTCTAGATGTCAATTTTTAGAGATAGAATATTTGATGGTGTCTACTATTTTTGACTCAGTCATCTTTTCTTGTGAAGGAAATGACTTTTGTGTAGTTCTTATATTTAGTAAAGCCATACTTTTTTCTATCTCTGTTACCTCAAGTTGTAGGTAGTGTCGAAGAGACATCTGGTATGGCTTTGTTTATGACAATTGTTTTTTCAGTTCTTCTAGATTGGTTGGGGTATGGGAAAACATACAAAATGTGTAATCCTGTAATCTTTCGGAATCTTCATCAGAGATTTATTCTTCTTTTGAATCATATAAGAAAGAGATTTGATCTTCTTCTTGTTTACAGATGAGTATGTCCCACATTTTTGGGTCATGGGATTCAAAGAAATCTGTAATCTTTAGCTTTCTAAGTTTTTGTGGAAAATTGGTTGCCCAATGCCATTCTCTATCACATATGTAACACCTGGATGACGATCTGGGTGTTTTCCTTTTAGTGAATGAGATTATCTTTTCTTGGAAGTTCTTTTTCCAAGGCTTTTGTGATTTCTTGTAAGTATATGATTGATACTTACTCTCATACTAGTTTTGCCAGTATTTTTGTTAGTGTTTGTAAAAGTGCAGTGACACTTGGAGTCTCTATTATAGGCTCCCTTCCCCCAGTTGGGAATCTAGCTAATTGTGCTACAAAGATTACTAATAAAGCATTTTTCATGCTCTTTGAAGTCTTTGTTGACTCGCTTTGCAAGGAAATGCTCTTGAATGACTTTACTCATATGACCTTTTTCCATTTTTAATGTCATTCCTGTTAGCTAAATGTTTTTCTCTTTGAAATTGATATTCATGGATGATGGTAGGCGTCTTGGAATATTTTGGATTTATCTGTTAATATAAGTGGGATCACCATAATAATTACCTTTAATTAGGTATTCTTGCATCTGGCGTGTATATGCATGCAGCTGACTTAAATCTCCTAATTCACTGGATCAGAATAATTGTCTGAAATGATCTAGATCTTCATTGATAGTTAGTCCAACAAATTCTACTCTGAGAGTTGAAAGGAGTTGACCTATGGGGTCTGGTCCTCAAAGAATAGCTTCTCTAGTTGCTGGTGTAGCATAGTGCCACCATGTATTAGCTAAACCACCAAAGTTGTTAGCTAGGAGTCATGTTATTTTTCTATTGGAGAGACTGTCGTCATCTATGTGTTTCTGAACTTCCCAGATGCTAATAAGGTAATAGCATTTGTTGTTTCTTCTTGGGACACATAGTTTGGGAAAAACATAGGGTTTTTAGGTAAATCTTGGATTTCCCGAGAGATGGAAGCAGGTCCTGTTGGCATACTAGAGGGTTTGTTGGAACTTTCTCCTTCTGTGATAAGGCCTAGTTCAGATTTTACCTGGATACAAAACTATTTTAATCTATCTGGAGATAAGACAGGGCCTTTCTTAGAGACTTGTCTAACAAAGTCTCTAGCTATGAAACTTGCATCTTGTATTCATTCTACAAGTTCGTCGTTCTTTGTTTGGAATGTGTACTCTGGTAGCTCTTGAGCCATGAAATTGAAACTCCAAGTTATTTTAAGCTGGGGCTTATCTTCAAACAAGAATTTTTTCTGAGTTTTGTTTAATATACCATAGTTAGGTTGTTTCTTTCCTTTGCCTAATTTCTGAATGATGGGGGTTGTAATAGACAAAACCTGTTCTATAGCATCTAACCTTCCATTTATCTGTTGTTCTTCTTGGGTAAGGTCTGCTATCTAGTGATCTAGAAATTCCTGCCTTGTTAGGATTTTCTCATAGTGTTCTTGTTCTGCCAAAACTATATCTTTGATGCAGAGAACATCTCTATGTAAGTCATCTATATTTTTAGCTTCTAGATCCAACTGTATGTTAGTGTATTTTGATTGGCTTATAGATGTACCTAAATTGGCTCCTGCCAAGACTATGGAATAGGGAAGGAATTCCCTCTTCTTTTGTCCATCCTCATCATACTATCTAAAAGGTATGTAAGGAAGTTTTCTTCCTGGAATATAGCTTTCATCTCCTGTGGCTACCGTGATCGTTTAAGATATTTCTTCCTTAGGGAGTTTATAAAACATAAGGATGTTGAAGGCTTCTTTCTTGGGTTGTTTCTCAAGTTTTGTTATCAGCTGGTTATAGGCTCGACACTGCTGATGCTGACCTCTATGTTCTGTAGTTAGTTCTTGTGAACTAACTAATGTGTAGGCTGCCTTTGTAGAATGTTTTCTTTTTTCCATGATTGCGTCATAGAGAGATGGATTGAGCTATAAGGATTATGTTGCTCTTGAAAATGCAACTGGTTTAGCTTTGGCTAGTTACAGCTCTTGCTCAATTTGATCAGTTTTTCTATACTGAACATATCTTCATTCCCATATTTCTGGATATTGAATACCAGTCCAATAAAATGTTATTGGAGTTGTGATTTCACTAGATTCTACCTCACTTATGCAATGCGCAACTTGTTTTACAGAAGGTTGGAGTGCGAGCATGTTGTGATTGCCAAATCGAACAATTATTAATGTTTTCAATTGTATAATGTTTGATCTTGTAAGCATGTCAAAACTTTCTGGATGTATATAAGCTTGCAGTAAGTCATAGATATAAGGGTCCTCTAAGGAAACTGGGTATTTTAGATACACAAGTCCAAAGTCAGGTCCTGCATGAAGCAGAATTGTAAAGCCACCAATTATGGCATCTGCAAACTGGTTATGTTTGGAATAAATAACCACACATAGGCTTTTGACATTGAGCTTGGGTCGAACCAAGGCATTAAGGCCAAATATTATGGCTCCAAGATGGAAGTATTTGTATCCTTTTACTTTTTCCCAGTCAATTTGACTTTCTCTACCAAAGGGATTTGGGTTGGTTGATCCTGAGATTTAAAGGAGATGTCTACAGAATGAAGCTGTATCTGAGAAGAGGCAACATATTTCTACCCTAGCATATTATAAACTTGGGATGGCATAATAGAAGGGATTTTCCAATCTAGCATTGCTTCTGGTTCTAAGATAGTTATTGTAGAGGTAGATGTGCTTTCTTCTCTAAAAGATCCACATCTTTTAGTTAGATGTACCAGAGGGGCCTGAGCCATAATTTCAACTAGATTAAGTTCAACCATTGAATTATCCATCAAAGAAATAAATATAATAGTCTTTTATAGAAGGGACGAGAAATCTCCACTTAAAATGAGAAGAGATCAAAAGTTTCTAGTTCGCCTACAAGGGTGGGTGTGCAATGCTTTAGCACCTATCCATCAGCTGTGTAACTTTAGCACGAAACTCAGCTGGTGCGAAGACCAATATTCTCAAGTGCAAGGACCCATGTTTTATTGCTCCTTTGAACTCGGATAGATTATAATTCTTCGAACTTAATGTTAGACAAGAATATCGAATGGATCTGATACCAATGGGAACTCAAGATTATCATAGACAGAAAATACAGATAAAATCATAGTTATATTTCACAATAACTAATCTCAGCTACTACAAACTTGATACAAATATGAACATATACTTTAATGCTAGTCTGAACAAATATTGTTCTACAGGAAATCTTGCATTCAACAAAAAAATAGAGAAGATAAGAAATCTTAGGTTGCGACAGATAATTACGCAACTTCAGAGTCATTTACAAGGAGGCATTTGCTTGCTTATATAACATAACAACCAGTAAACCGATGACTAAAACCTAGTGACTGCCAGTCATAACCCTAATTCTATATCGAGCGGAAAAAGGCCAGCTCACCAACAAAAAAAGTGGAGTTAGAAAGGACCCATGTACTTTTGTCCCACCATGTGTTCCATTACGAAGGAATAAGGTCCACTGCTTCTCTTGTAAGGAGATCTGCTAGGAAATTTAGATACCCTGGTTTGAATTCAATATCAAAATTAAATTTATCTAGCCATATTGCCCATTTGATCAGGCGATAAATTGTCTCTGTCAGATATTTTCCTAGTCGTATCATGCCTAGCATTTGCTTGAGGTCAGTACGAACAATAAAATGTACTAGTTTGAGCTATAGTCTGAAATTCATAATACTTCTTTTCACGGCCAAAACTTCTTTATTACTGCTTGGATATTTTAGTGATAGTCCATGGAATGATCCTGAAGTGTAAGAGTAGACTCTTTCTTCCCCCAAAATATCCTTTTCGAGTAAAACTCCTCCCCATGTTGTGTTTGAGACATCCGTTTCAAGGATAAAAGTTCCACTGTCAAATGGTAACTTAAGTGAGGGTAGCGATGTTACCTTATTTTTAATTTTGTCGACTGTTGTAGTCATGGCTTCAGTCCATTAAGGTGGTTCTTTCTTCAATATCTGTTGTAGGATTACCAGATCTTATGCTTGTCCTGAATAGAATGGACGTATATAATTCATATTACCAAGAAATCTCTGCAGCTGAGTTTTGTCAGTAATTTGTTTTGGGAATTTTTGAAGACTTTGCAAAATATGATTCTGGAGGGAGATACATCCTACATAATTCTTTAAACCTAGAAATTTTATGGTTGTCTTACCAATGTCCATCTTGGTTTTAGACCGTGCTAAACCATGTTTATAACAATGCTCATAAAATACCTGGAGGTGTTTCTGGTGTTCTTGAATATTTTTAGAATAGACTAATAAATCATAAATATAAATAATTAAAAAGTCTAGTCCTCTGAATACATCTTCCATCCTTTTCTGAAATTATGATGGAGCATTTTTCAAACCAAATGACATTACCTTCCACTGGTATTGGCCATGTGGGACGCTGAAATTTGTTTTGAATCTACCTTCTAGTTTGATGCCGACTTGATAGAAACCTGACTTCAAGTCAAATTTGTTGAATATCGTACAAACTTTGATCTTCTAGAGAAGTGTTGATTGGTTTGGAAGAGGATATGTTATTGTATTCAACACTAAATTTAATGGTTTGTAGTTTATAACCATTCTTGGTCTGCCTTGCTTGATCTTTGAAAGTTTGTTGACATACAAGGCTCTCCAAGCCCATGGAGATCAAGCTAGTTCGATCAGACCCTTTTGTAAGAGATCTTTAATCTCTTCTTTGCAATAGTCCAATTCTGATGGACTCATTAAAGCTATTGAATCTTTTTGCAGCTTTATTTTGATGTTATCTGCATATGGTAAATCAACCACATATTGTTCTTGATGCCAGAATGCATTAGGAATATCTGAAGAACAATGATCAATCAATTTGTTAGATATTTCATGCAAATAATCATCTGTATGTGTAAGATTGGAAGAAAAAATTCTTTGTCTTTTTTGTCGTTGCTTCAATGTTTCTTGAGGTTATTCTTTTGCTTTTGGAACTTCTCTTCTTGCTGAATCAAGAAGTCCAAGTTGTACATACTTATTTCCTATTGTGAGTATAATGGTCTTGGGTGGGTTGTCACTTGTGACTAGAGACCATCTGGTAAAGAATTATGAACCTAAAATAGCATTAGTAGGAATGTCATCTAACTCGCAGAATGTACAATGGGTGTTATGGCCTTTGATCTGAATAGGAAAATATTTAACTTGGTGTTTGAGACTGAACAAATTGCCATTAATGGAGCTTCCTCTCTCTAAATATTTCTCCCAATAAAATGGAGGTATTTCAAACAAGGAATTTTTCTGAGGTTTGTCTAATATACCATAATTAGGTTGTTTCTTTCCTTTGCCTAATTTCTAAATGATGGGGGTTGTAATAGACAAAACATGTTCTATAGCATCTAACCTTCCATTTATCTGTTGTTGTGCTTGGGTTAGGTCTGCTACATGGTGATCTATCAATTTCTGTCTTGCTAGGATTTTCTCATAGTATTTTTGTTCTGCCAAAACTATATCTTTGATGCACATAACATCTCTATGTAAGTCATCTATATTTTTAGCTTCTAGATCCAATTGTAGGTTCGTGTAGTTTGATTGGCTTGTAGATCTACCTGAACTAGCTCTTTCCAAGACTATGGAATAGGGAAGGAATTCCATTTTCTTTTGTCAATCCTCATCATACTATCTGAAAGGAGATGTCTACAAAATGAAGTTGCATCTGAGAAGAGGCAACATATTTATACCATGGCATATTATAAACTTGGGATGAAATAATAGAAGGGATTTTCCAATCTGATGTTGCTTTTGGTTCTGAGATAATTATTGTAGAGGCAGATGTGCTTTCTTCTCTGAAAGATCCACATCTTTCAACTAGAGAGACCAGAGGAGCTTGATCCATAATTTCAACTTGGTTAAGTTCAGCCATTGAAGTATCCATCAAAGAAATAAATAGAATAGTCTCTTCACTACAGCTACAAATCACAAATAAGTGAGAACAACTTAAAGTTCTTGTTTCAGAAATCTCTGAGCTCAAAAAAGCCCAAAGGACATTAATGGTAGAAGCAAACAACTCTTTAGATGAAGAAATCCATAGACTCCTAGGAGATTCTTTAGAAGAAACTGATGAATCCCCTGATCCTAACTATAGTCCTATGAAAAGCTTAGCCCTTATAGGCCAACCAAAATTGTTTATATCACTTACATTTTGTCCTCTATATTTTAAACCTTACTCTTTATATTGTCTGTTAGATTTCAGTGCTTAGTTAAATTTAACCAAACATCGTGCAATACCTCCATTTTATTGGGAGAAATCTTTAGAGGGAGGAAGCTCCATTAATGGCAATTTGTTCAATCTCAAACACCAAGTTAAAGATTTTCATGTTCAGATCAAAGTCCATAGCACCCATTGTACATTCTATGAGTTGGATGGCATTCCTGCTAATGCTATTTTAGGTTCAGAATTCTTTACCAGATGGCCCCAAGTCACAATTGACTACCCAGCCAAGACCATTATACTCACAATAGGAAATAAGCTTGTACAACTTGAAATTTGTGATCCAACAAGAAGAGAAGTTCCAAAATCAAAAGAAAAACCTCAAGAAATGTTGAAGAAACAACAAAAAAGAGGAAGAATTGTTTCTTTCAATCTCGAGCATATAGATGATTATTTTCATGAAATATCTAACAAATTGATTCATCATTGTTCTTTATAAATTCCTAATCCATTATGGCATTAAGAAGAATATGTGGTTGATTTACCATATGCAGATAACATCAAAATAAAGCAACAGAAAGCTTTAGCATCTTTAATGAGTCAATCAGAATTGGACTATTGCAAAGAAGAGATTAAAGATCTCTTACAAAAGGATATGATCGAACCAGCTTGATCTCCATGGGCTTGTAGAGCCTCCTATGTTAGAAAACATTCAGAGGTCAAGAGAGGCAGACCAAGAATGGTTATAAACTACAAACCATTAAATTCAGTGCTGAAGATGACATCATATCCTCTTCCAAACCAATCAGCACTTCTCTAGAAGATCAAAGGTTTTACGATCTTTAGCAAATTTGAGTTGAAGTTAGGTTTCTATCAAGTCATCATCAAACCAGAAGATAGATTCAAAACATCTTTCAACGTCCCACATGGCCAATACTAGTGGAAGGTAGTGCCCTTCGGTTTGAAAAAGGTAGTGACTAGATTTTTTAATTATTTATATTGATGATTTATTAGTCTATTCTAAAAATATTTGAGAACACTAGAAACAAGTCCAGATATTTTATGAGCATTGTTATAAACATGGTTTAACATTGTCTAAAACCAAGATGGAGATTGGTAAAACAACCATAGATTTGCTAGGTTTAAATATTGATGTAGGATGTATCTCCTTTGTAAAGTCTGCATAAATTCTGAGACCAGATTACAGATCTGAAGAATATGTGGTTGATTTACCAAATGCAGATAACATCAAAATAAAGCCACAAAAAGTTTCAATAGCTTTAATGAGTCCATCAGAATTGGACTATTGCAAAGAAGAGATTAAAGATCTCTTACAAAAGGGTCTAATCGAACTAGCGCAATATCCATGGACTTGCAGAGCCTTCTATGTCAACAAACATTAAGAGATCGATTAAGGCAAACCAAGAATGGTTATCAACTACAAACCATTAAATTCAGTGATAAAGACGATAACATATCCTCTTCCAAACCAATCAACACTTCTCCAGAAGATCAAAGTTTGTACGATTTTCAACAAATTTGACTTGAAGTGAGGTTTCTATCAAGTCGGAATCAAACATGAAGATAGATTCAAAATATATTCTAGCATCCCACATGGAAAATACCAGTGGACGGTAATGTCGTTTAGTTTGAAAAATGCTCCATCAGAATTTCACAAAAGGATGGAAGATGTATTAAGAGGACTAGACTTTTTAATTATTTATATTGATGATTTATTAGTCTGTTCTAAAAATATTCGAGAACACCAGAAACACCTCCAGATATTTTATGAGCATTGTTATAAACATGGTTTAGCATTGTCAAAAACCAATATGGAGATTGGTAAGACAACCATAGATTTTCTAGGTTTACAGATTGATGCAGGATGTATCTCCCTCTAGAATCATATTCTACAAAGTCTACAGGAATTCCCAAACCAGATTACTGACAAAACTCAGCTGCAAAGGTTTCTTGGTAGTATGAATTATATAAATCAGTTCTATTCAGGACAAGCACAAGATTTGCTAATCCTCTAGTGGAGATTAAAGAAAGAACTAATTTAATGGACTGAAGCCATGACTACAGTGGAAAAGAAAATTAAACAGAAGGTAACATCGCTACTCTCACTTAAGTTACCATTTGACAGTGGAACTTTTATCCTTGAAACTGATGCCTCAAACATAGCATGGGGAGGAGTTTTAATCGAAAAGGATATTTCAGGGGAGGAAAGGGTCTGCTCTTACACTTCAGGATCATTCCATGGAGTATAATTGAAATATCCAAGCAGTGATAAAGAAGTTCTAGCCATGAAAAGAATAATTATGCATTTCAAGCTATACCTCAAACCTGTACGCTTTATTGTTCATACTAACCTCAAGCAGATGCCAAGCATGATACGACCAGGAAGAGATCTGACAGAGACAAATTCTCATCTAATCAGATGGGCAATATGGCTAGATAGATTTGATTTTGATATTCCTTTCAAACCAGGGTATTTAAATTTCCTAGAAGATATCCTTACAAGAGAAGCAGTGGACCTTATTTCTTCATAATGGAAGACATGGTGGGACCAAAGTACTTGCGTATTTTATGACTCCACCTTGTTTTGTCGATGAGCTGGCCTTTTTCTGCTCAACATAGAATTAGGGTTGTGACTGGCATTCACGAGTTATTAGTCACCATTTACCAGTTGTTATGTTATATAAGCAGGAAAATGCCTCTTTGTAAATGACTCTGAAGTTTTGCAAGTATCTGTTGCAACCTAATATTTATTCTCTTCTCTCTTTTTTGTTGAATGCAAGATTTCTTGCAGAACAACATTTTTTCAAACCGTGATTAAAGTATATGTTCAGATCTGTATCGAGTCTGTAGTAGCTGAGATTAGTTATTTTAAAATATAACTGTGAGTTTATCTGTATTTTCCACCTATGATAAGCTTGAGCTCCGATTGGTATTTGAGGCATTCAATATTCTTGTCTAACATTAAGTTCAAAGCATTATAATCTATCTGAGTTCAAAGTAGCAGTAGAACATGGGTCCTCGCACTTGAGAATATTGGTCTTTGCACTAGCCGAGTTTGATGCTAAAGCTACACAGTCGATGGATAGGTGCTAAAGCATTGCACACCCCCCCTTGAAGGTGAGCTGGAAACTTATGATCTCTTCTCATTTTAAGTGGAGACTTCCCTTCCCTTCTATAAAAGACTATTCTATTTATTTATTTGATGGATAATTCAATGGTTGAAATTAACCAAGTTGAAATTATGGCTCAATCCCCTCTGGTATCTATAGCTGAAATACATGGATCTTTTAGAGAAGAAAGTGGATCTGCCTCTGCAATAACTGTCTCAGAACGAGAAGCAACATCAAATTAGGAAATCCCTTCTATTATGCCATCCCAAGTTTATAATATGCCATGGTATAAATATGTTGCCTCTTCTCAAATATGGCTTCATTCTGTAGACATGTCCTTTAAATCTTAGGATGAACCAACCCAAATCCCTTTGCTAGAGAAAATTCAAATTGATTCGGCAAAAGAAAAAGGATACAAAAACTGCCATCTCGGAGCCATAAGATTTGTCCTCAATGCCTTGGTTCGACCTAAGCTCAATATCAAAAGCCTATGTGTGGTTATTGATTCTATACATAACATGTTTATAGATGCTATAATTGGTGGCTTTACAGGTCCACTTCACGCAGGACTTGCCTTTGGAATTGTGTATCCAAAATACTCAGTTTCCTTAGAGGATCCTTATATCTATGACTCATTGCAAGCTTATATACATCAAGCAAGTTTTGACATGCTTACAAGATCAAACATTATACAATTGAAAACACTAACAATTGTTCGATTCGGCAATGACAGCATGCCTGCACTCCAGCCTTTTGTAAAACAAGCCACATATTTCATAAGCAAGGTAGAATCCAGTGAAAGCACAACTCCAATAGCATTTGATTGGACTGGTATTTGATACCCAGAAATATGGGAGTCAAGTTATGATTAGTATAGAAAAGTTGATCAAATTGAGCAAGAGTTGCAACTAGCCAAAGCTAAACTAGTTGCATTTTCAAGAGAAACGCAATCCTTCTAACTCAATACATCTCTCCATGACCCAATCATGGAAGAAATAAGACATTCTGCAAAGGTAACCTGCACATCAGTTAGTTCACAAGAACTAACTACAGAACATAGAGGTCAGCATCAGCAATGTCCAGCCTGCAATTCGCTGATAACAAAACTTTGGAAACAACCCAAGAAAGAAGCCTTCAACATCCTTATGTTTCATAAACTCCCTTAGGAAGAAACATCTAAAACTATCAAGGTAGCCACAGGTGATGAAACCTATATTCCAGGAAGAAAACTTCCTTACATACCTTTCAGACAGTGTGATGAGGATGGACAAAAGAAAAGGGAATTCATTCCCTATTCCACAATCCTAGTAGGAGCCAATTTAGGTACATATACAAGCCAATCAAACTACACCAACCTACAATTGGATCTAGAAGATAAAAAAATAGATGACTTACATAGAGATGTTCTATACATCAAAGATATAGTTTTGGCAGAACAAGAAGACTGTGATAAAATTCTAACAAGAAAGGAATTGTTGGATCACCATATAGCATACCTAACCCAAGCACACTAACAGATAAATGGAAGGTTAGATGCTATAGAACAAGTTTTGTCTATTACAACCCCCATCATTTGGAAATTAGGCAAAGGAAAGAAACAACCTAACTATGGTATATTAGACAAACCTCAAAAAAATTCCTTATTTCTGAATGAGATTCTCTTTTCCTAAAAGTTATTTTTCCAAGGCTTCTGTGATTTCTTGTAAATATCATATTGATACTTACTCTGATACTGGTTTTCCCAGTATTTTTTGTTAGTGTTTGCAGGAGTGCAGTGATACTTGGAGTCCCTCTTGTAGGCTCCGTTCCCCCAGTTGGGCATCTTGCCAACTGTGCTACAAAGCTTACTAGTAAAGAGTTTTTCATGCTCTTTGAAGTCTTTGTTGACTTGCTTTGCAAGGAAATTCTCTTGAATGACTTTACTGATATGACCTTCTTCCATTTTCAATGTCATTCCTGTCAGCTGAATGTTTTTCTCTTTGAAA
This sequence comes from Pinus taeda, assembly GCA_000404065.3. NCBI lineage: Eukaryota > Viridiplantae > Streptophyta > Pinopsida > Pinales > Pinaceae > Pinus > Pinus taeda. Next base: position 25,883 of record APFE031699170.1, on the reverse strand, counting down.
TAGAGATTCATGGCTGATGGTAGGTGTCCTTGCCTACTTTGTTTGTATCTTTTGATATAAGTGGGATCACCATAAGAATTACCTTTAATTAGCTATTCTTGCATCTAGCATGTATATGCATGTAGCTTAATTAAATATCCTAATTCACTGGATAAGAATAATTTTTTGAAATGATATGATCTTCATCGACATTTAATCCAATAAATTCTACTCTGAGAACTGAAAGGAGTTGAGCTATGGGGCCTAGTCCTCCAAGAATAGATTCTATGGCTATTGGTGTAGCATAGTGCCACCATGTATTAGATAAACCACCAAAGTTGTTAGCTATGAGCTGTGTTATTTGTCTATTGGGGAGACTGTCATCATCTATGTGTTTCAAACTGCCCATGATGCTAATAAGGTAATAGCATTTGATTTTTCTCCATGGGACATTCCATTTGGGAAAAACATAGGATTTTCAAGCAAAGCTTGGACTGCCTAAGAGATGGCAGCACGTCCTGTTGGCATACTGGAGGGTCTGCTAGAACTTTCTCGTTTTGTGATAAGGCCTGGTTTAGATTTTACCTGGACACAAAACTATTTTAATCTATTTGGAGATAGGATAAGGCCTTTCTTAGAGACTTGTCTCACAAAGTCTCTAGTTGTGAAACTTGCATCTTGTATTTCCTCTGCAAGTTCAACGTCCTTTGTTTGGAATGGGTACTTGTTTTAGGAAATGTCGATACTGTCAAAAATATGATTACTTTCAAATTTAAGGATAAATTGTAGGATGATAAGGAGTTAGAGATAAAAAGGAAATTAGGGTATTATAAGGAGGTTATCAAGCTCACTTTTGTAAATGAGAACTATCTCTCTATCTTAACCAACTGTACTAAGATAAAAATGAACATTGCTAGGAAAAAAAATAATTCTCATGAAAACAGGTAGAGTTGTTGTAACACCTCCCACCACTTTAAGTCATCTCAGGATGTGGGAGTGTGTTGAAAGGTTCTGGAAATCTGTCAACTAAGGGTGTCTCCCCAATGTGAAGTCTCAATTAGACCTCACACAATTTGGAATAGGAGCCCCATTAGGAATATCTGCTCATTTGCCACGTGTTATTATAGAGTTGCCTTGGATTTAGTTGATAGTAAGACAGAGAAGCGTGTATGTGACTTTGCAAAAAGAAAGTAAGTGTATATGGTGAGTGTTCAACTGTAGGCGTGTCAATGTTCTTCTACTACGGGGGGAAAAGAAATAGTCCAAATTGTGAAATTTTCGTCTAACATCTAGTGAAATAGTCCACAAGGATGAAACAATCATTGCAACCATTACAACACATTCTCAATATGATAAGCACTTAAATAACTGAAATAGTTCAACTACTTTAGTACAAGTGAGAAGATTGCACAACTTTGGGACACAGTGAGCTGGTTTGAGGGGTTTTTATTTGTTTCAACTAATTGTGTAGTTCTTCGAGGCATAGAAGACCTGGTGATTGTTCAATTACATAATTCAGGAGCTCAAGGGTTGGACTTGAGCTTAGGGACTACACAATGTGTAGCTGGGTCTAGGCTAGAGGGGTAAATTGAACAATTTTGGAGGCCAAGGTCCGACCTTGAACACTGGAACTATGCAACGCACAATCCTGGGAGATAGGAACTACACATTGTACAATTTCAAGGGGTAGGGTTGTAGCTTGAGGGTTGGAACTATGCATTGTGCAGTTGAGGAAGGCCAGATGAGGTTAAGTTGTTGGGAAATTTCTGGAATTTGGCTAAGTGTGGGATCAATGAAACTGATGTTAACAAGGATATGTCTTGATTGTGATCGTACCCTTAAAAAACTTCATGACACAACAACATAGATCACTTAAGACATGTGAACAACATACTTCCCTTAGTTTGACAACTTTGCGGCGACTTACAACAAGTGCAACACTAAAAATACACTTTGTGACGCCCGTGAAGACACTTGCGCGACAATGCTTAAAACTTTGGGAATGAGTGCAATGGATGTTTACATAGTTATATAAACTCATTTACACAAATATAACCCCTTGAAACCACAAAAACAATCTTATACACATTGTGGGATAGCTAACACATGAAAAGACGACATTTACTACATGAAGAGAAAAGGGGGAATGACACGTGATACATGAGTGACAATGAAAACGACGGATGACATAGTGAAGATAACATGAAAAAAATAGTATTTAATGTGAAACAAATCAAAAGCGACAGTCGAAAAAATGAAAATGACACTCGCGAAAGTGAAGGTGTGTAAAAGCAACAGTTGAAAACATGAAAACGACACTTGCGAAAGTGAAGGTGCACAAAAATGACAGTTCGGAAAACTCACCAAAATGGAAGTACAAACATAGACAAAAGTGAGAGACTATCAATAATAGTACACATTGACTATCGACATGGGTTGAACATTTCACAAACATTGTCTTGACGGATTGTGTTATGCTTGTTCAAGCTTACGTAAAAGAATACATTCATGAACTCGTTGTAAACTAAGCATGTGTGAGAAAGTGGCTTCGGTCAATCAAGAAGTGACCATGGAATGATTGATTGCAAGATCCATAGTAGGCTCCAAAATTAAAGTGTAGGTAAAATTTGAGGGGTTTTGTCATAGCGACAACACTTGGTGACACACTAATAGAACTTCGACTTCTCTGACTTGGTCAATTATTTTTTGTAGGGTCTTGGCTCTTGTGGAGTATTGATTCATCATATGGATCACATTGGCCTCCCTACTTACCCCCTGAATAAACATGCATCCCTTGGTTCCTTCTTGGTTAAACAAAAACATAAGATCAACGATTACACAATGTTTTGAAACAGGATAGCGTAATGAAGTTAAAGAGCTTTAGATTTTTAAAGTATAATTTTTCATCTCTGGTGTTTCTCTTCTACTAGAATGCATGATCAATAGGCCGATAGAGTTTCTTGCTTCACCTCTCTTCCTAGGAAGCCTTTCTCTTCTTTCACCTTTTTTTAAATATTTAAAGAGGACTGTGCATAGGCACTTATTCATTTTATGGGCGGATGAGGGATTCTGACTTATTGAGAGTAGGAGAGGTTGTTCCTTTAGAGAATCATATAAAGTCCTATGATTTAGGTTTTCTCATTTATATTTTCCCCTTGTCCTTCTCTACTTGATAGGATAAGTCTGACAACACCGAAACATAAAAAATAGAGTGTAGGCATGAGGTTTCTACAATAGACATGGAGATCATGGTTTGACACAAGGATTTCCTAATGCAAGGATCGTATTTTCCTTCATAACATTATTGACCAAAAGGTGTGACCAAGACAAGGAAGAAGGAAAGAGAGTTAGCCAAATGTTGTACAAATTCCTTCTTTATTTTGCCACACTATATTTCGCGCCCAAATAGTACATATTTCATACAAAGTTTTTATCAACATAACAAAAGGAAAAGAAATGACACAACAAGAAATAAAAAGAAAAGCACAATCAAAAGGGAGGTTATACCAAACATGATGAAATATCAAAGTAAGAAAAGATAATAAAGGCTAAGGATAACAAGTGCAAGAGAGGGAAAACTAGAATGCAGCTAGTCCTACTCCTAACCTAAACAACTAGAAGGTTAGAGTCATATATAGTGAAATTTCCAATGAAGCCACCATACTTTTTCCCAGCCTACATCAACAAAGATACGAACAATTAAAATAGATATAAAGTAATGTGCAATAGAAAAGATAAGAACTTGAATAACTTACACAAAATTTTAAAGGTATTTCCTGTCAGTTGAAAAATAAGCCATAACCACTACTTCTAACCAATTTATATTCTTACCTTTTTTCTAAGAACCATCATTCAAAAAACCTCGAAAGCTTCTTGCGAAACTCCTTAGCGAGTGTGAGGAAATATCAAAACATGTTATTTGTGATGAAGATTTCTAGGTAAGGTTCTTCCAACCATTCAACAATTGGATCATAAAATTCATGATAATCCTCTTCAAAACCTCGAAATATTTGAAAACATGAATTTTCAATTAGAGGCACGTGATTAGGTTGAGAATATTGTGAGAAGAAATAGATCTGATCAGACTCAGAATGTGTGTCAAGGCAATGAGGAAATGACATAAACATCAATTAATGTGAAAGTTCCTCAACTGTTTGAAAAGTACCCAAATAATGCAATGTTAAACCAAAAATGTTGAAGGGTGTAAAACAACTGCCATTGGATGTGATGATGGGAAAATAGTAAGTTGAATGACATTCATTAGAAATAGAATCATGATTAGATGGGATGATTAAAGCATCATATTCCAAGTTTCTAATTAAGAAAGATAGATCAATTCGAACAACTCTATCAATTCTCTGAGCAATAGAACCAACTTCCTTGCATGTCGAATGTGACAGACCATTTTCCTGTAACTGGTGACAAATTTTACAAGCGTCATAATCATCGAAAGAATTTAAAAGGAAATCCAGCACAACAAACACATGAGACCAGTCAAGATATAGTGAACAAAGAAGAATTTGATGCACACAATAACTTGTGCATTCATGACCACTCACGAGGAATTTAGGTGCAATGAAGGGAAAATTTTGCAATATAACATTTGCAAGAATAACTAGGATCTGACTATTAAGAAATGAATCTGATATCCATGATTCCTTTCACCAAATATAGTCTTTGAAATGATAAACTTCACAATTCCATGACTCTATGAGAGATACCCATTCCAAACCTGAGTTTTATGTGAGACATTTCCAAGAATATGGATTAACTGAAGAAGATTCTTGAATCTAATTAGAAACCAAGTCTTGAAAGTTTGAAATATCACATCTGAAATACCAAATATATTTTAGAACGAGATTTACATCGAGTGAAAACATGGAAAGAGAAGGATTGTACGAGAGAAAAGAGATCTAACTTTGTTTGGGGGGGTTACCCGAGTCATGAGATCCTAACATAACCATCAACGAAAAGTTGAACTACCTAGACTCCCTGAGAAGTCCCAAAACTTTCAAGGATGTTAAAATGACATCCTAAAGATTGAACTAGATCATTCATGGTGTGAGGATAGCTACTACCACTCGTTTCAATAAGACCATTGCTCATTGGATGACAGCCTTCTCTATCACCAACTTGACTGAATTTTACAACTTCAACAACCATAATTCTCAAGTTGAAAGATTCAATTGATCGCACATCTGAAGATGTATGAATTAGAGAAATTTCATGAGAAATATGGTTTGGAGAGTTCTCTTCATGCAAGAGAAGAGATGATGAAGGATGGGAAGATTACTCAATGATTTATTTTTTCCATTTTCATCATGGATATTCTAACTACCTTATGTCAATTGAGAAGTTGACTCATTGGATGAATAACTTGAAGAGCTTGAAGTGCCTCCGTCGCAATTAGATGCATCACAAGAGCACAAGGGATAGTGAGATGAAGAGGAAGTTTCGATAAGAAAATATTCTTTTATTGAATCATATTATATATCTAAAGTTTGAATGCATCACGTTTCTTCAATTTTCTTTCCAAATAGAAAATCAATGAGATGACGTTTTTTCTTTTTAGTTTCAAATTTGAATAAGGATTAATCAATATACCTATAGGCATAGAAGTATCAAACTATTGAGAACATATTTTATATATAAGTATGTATACTCTGTCAAGAATAGAGAGGAAGTAATAGTTAATTTCTGAAGAATTGTGAAACAAACCTTTGTTCTCATATTAAATTGAAGTTACCTTTCTGTGATTCGATGCATACGTGAGTGTTATTTACACCTACTGGATGCGGAGGTGGCCCTTGTAGACAGTCAAGGTTTTAGTTTATTTCATTTCATTTTTTAATGATTCTTTTCATTTAATCACTTTATGTTATCACTACATTCTAGTTTAGTTTCCTTACTTCATTGTTTTCATTATTTCATTATAACTCAATTATTTTGTTTACCATCTCGTTATTTCGTTTGCGCTTACAGTAGTTTAATAGTCTCGTTCTTCAACGTTTTTCATTTAATTACAATCAATATTTTTATGCCTTTAGAATTAGAATTTGTATTTACTTTGTAGTCAACAATTAGAAAATTACTTTCATGCTCTTTAGAATTAGAATTTGTATATACTTTTTGTAGACAAGCTTTGAAGGATCATTAGAATAATTTAAATTTCAATATTCTATTTTTATAGCAGCAAGGTGTTTAGATAGGTTCATAATTTTAGGATAAATAACATAAGATATTTTAGGATGATACTCAATATAGATATGACTGGGTAGATTATCTAATAGTATCTTAACTTCCACTTACGATTTTGTATAAATATAACTCTAATAAGAATCTAGATAACAACGAAAATCTCAAAACAAACATAACCGGCATCTTACAAATTAAAGGAAAGGCTTCTAGAATATATAGTGCACCTGCAATTCACAATTTTACCAACTCCAGGTGATAATTTATGCTTGCAATTTAAAAATATTAAATTTACCAAACATTTTGGCACCATTGTCGGGGAAGTGTAAATAGAAGTCTAAAAAAGAAAGTCAAATAAAAACATGATATGCATATGGAAAGAGACTCTAGAGGTAGGTTTGTAGGTCGAGGAAGAATTTTAATTCCTACATCATCTCTTAGTCCACCACGACCTCGTAGTGCTACACCACCCCCAAAAGCTTGAATTCTATCCATAGTAGGCCAATATAGACTTCCTAAAGTCTTAAGATCTGAAATCCAATCTAAAGGTTCACCAACATCATCAACAAATGTTGTAATAGAAGTAGATCCTACATCTCTAAGAACTGGAATTATTTTCCTATCTTCAACTAGAGAACAACTTCTAGCTCAAGAGTTGGAAGTTCCTATTGAAGAAGAAGAGGAAGAAACTTACTTAAAAACATTGATAGAGGAACCATAAGAACTAGAAGAAAAACTAGATAATCCTATTCTAGAACCAAATATCTATTCTAAGGAATCCATCATGGATGAAGAAGGATAAGGAGAAGTACACAATGTCAATGGTGAACAACATAGGATTGGAGGAGGTGGAGGAGGAAACAGAGGAGGTGGAAGAGGAGGCAGTAAAGGTAGAGGAAGAGGAAATCCGAAGCCTTTTGGGTTCCCTATCCTTGATGAAGATAAAACATTAACAATGAAAATTATCTCGCCTTCTATTCTCCCCAATTTTCATGGAACAAGAAGTGAAGCCCCAGAGACATTTCTCTTTGTATTTGAAGTATTATGTAGATCATATGATTATCTGCATGATTCTCACAAACTAAATTTTTTCCCAGTTGCCTTAAAGGATTCAACATTAAAATGGTTTATGAGTTTAGAAATGAATTCTATAAGGACATGGGCACAAATGAAAGATGCATTATTAGTGAAATATAAGGATTATTGTATGCCTCATATCATCAAAGACGTAGTCTTCAAAATGGTACAAAAATAATATGAGAATCTTGAAGACTTTCTCAAAATATTTGTTTATAATATCAAAAAGGGAAAAAATGAATAATCTAGATGAGGAAACTTTGAACTCTCTCTTACTCAAATCCATTAAAAATGATTGGATTGATCTTCTCAATCTAATGGGAAAAAGAGATATTTATCAGTTACCATTTGCATATATTTGTGATCTATGTGTACATATTTCAAGAGGTAAAGAAAGAACATGGAAAAGTTCAAGAGATCCTCTTTTATCAAGAGTAAATAAATCTACAGCCCAGACAGTAACTCGGGAAGAAATAGGTAGTTTGCTTGATAACTTTAAAATGGATATTTTAGGGAGTCTCAATGAGTAAATTGACACCCTTAAAATACAAAACAAGCAACAAGCCGAAAATGTTGCATTATCCATCTTTTGTCCTACATGTAGAAAGAAACATGCTTTGAGAGAATGTCATTTAGATTTAAAAAGCATAGAAACCTCTGTTATATATATGAAAAACCACGATACAAAATAATCCCTCTATACTAGGTCTTAAGGATGTGTTTAATGAAGAAGGAATGCCAAATTAGGTAGACCCTCTTTACTTTATTGCCAAAATACCATGGAAAAATCCTCAAACAAAACAAACACAAGGTTTTAATCCTCAACAATTTGCATAATCTTCACAAAATAATTGGAATCCACCTATACCATGGATGCCTTGGTCTCAACCACAATATTGGAATCAGGGATGAAAAAATACTTATGGAAGATATTCTCAATATCAACAATATCCGCCACCTTATCCAAATTTTTCACCACAATACTTCCCTCAAACCAACCAGTTATCTCAGCTCAAGCTCAAAATGCAAATCCACAACTTTCTTTGTCATTTTCACAAATACCAAATCAACTGTTGTTCAACCACTCCCAAATCCAAAAAATAAAACTTCACAACCTATTTACAACTTAGAAGGACATAATCCTCAAACTTATATGATAACTCCATTAGATATGAATAATGTTCAATTAAGCTTTGGTAGAGTATTAGAAAGAAGAAACCATCTGTTGTTATTCAAAAAATAGAAAAGAATTCTCATAAAGATAATAATAACTCTGAAGAAGAGATTTCCCTTCCTCAGAAAGAAAATATTGAAATAGAAAAAAAAAATCCTACACATTCTAATAATACTCCTATTATAGAACAACCTTCAATGTCTATCTCAAGACCACCTTTTCCTGAAAGGTTGAAAATCAATAAAGGAGTAGAAAAACAAATCATATTTCCTGATTATGATATGTTATATGAATTAAAGAATGTATGTATAAAATTTGTTTATTACAAGAAATAAAAGAAATACAGATTTTTGCAAAAGAAATTAAGGATTTGAGTACTAAAGGATTAGGAAGAAAAAGAAAAGAAATAAAAACAATTCAACTAGTCAGGAGAATTGTAGATATCATGATGGGGATTCATAAGTATTTAGATCCAAGAATCCCCATTGTGAAAACACACATCAATGGAATTGAAATACCAAACACACAGATTGATCTAGGAGCAGCCATAAACATAATGAGAAAACAAACTATGGATAAATTGAAGCTTCCTAATCTTCAGTACACACCAAGATTGTTACAATTAGCAGACAGGTCTGTAATGAAGCTTGATGGTGTGTTAGAATATATATATGTATCCTTAGATTCTTGGGAATATCCTATTGATTTCATGATTCTAACACCCAAGAATAATTTAGGAGGACATCCATTAATTTTAGGAAGGCCATGGTTAGCTACAATCGATGCTTTTATCTATTGTAGATCAGGAGACATGTTTATCTAAGACGGGAGCTCGAGAGAGAAATTTACATTGTACCCACCTGCAAAAACAATGATAGAAGTAGAAAATTAAGAATGGATAGATGATGATAATGATATACAACCAGTTTTCACTATTGCACAAATAAATGAGGAGGATCAAATTTTAACTTCAATAGAAAATAATGAACCTCTTTATATTGTGACAATAGTCAAAATTTTCAAGAACAATGTAATATTGAATATCTATAATCTAGACAAATGTCTTTACATTTTATGGAAAAATTTAGAAACTCTTCAATAGAAATTTTTCCAAGAAAAATCTTGAACATCAATGAAAACCTGGGAGAATTACAGAAAAAGAAACTGGTAGAAATATAGCAAAACCACTCTTCTGCATATGCATGGGAATACACTGATATCAAGGGAATTGATCCTAAAACCTGCATGCGTCATATTTATATTGAAGAAAATGTTAGACCAGTTTGACAACCACAAAGAAGAATGAATCCAAACTTAAAAGAAATTGTTAAATAGGAATTGCAGAAACTGTTAAATGTAAATTTCATCTATCCAATATGAGACAGTCAATGGGTTTCACCCCTAGTAATCGTTCCTAAGAAAAATGGTAAATGGAGAGTACTCATTGATTACAGGGAATTGAATAAAGCAACTTTGAAATATCACTTTCCACTTCCTTTCATAGATCAAGTTTTAGATACATTAGCAGGAAAATTTATTTCTCATTTTTAGATGGTTTTAGTGGGTATAATCAGATTCAAGTAGCACCTGCAGATCAAGACAAAACCACATTCACCTATACATGGGGGACTTATGCTTACCAAGTACTTCCTTTTGGATTATGCAATTCTCCAACAACATTCCAAAGAGCAGTACTAGGAATTTTCTCTAATCTTATTCATGATTATGTGGAAGTGTATATGGATGATTTTACAGTTTAAGGAAATTATTTTAAATAAGAACTTGAAAATTTAGAAAAAGTTCCCATAAGATGCAAAGAAGCAAATCCCTCATTAAGTCATGAAAAATGTTATATGATGTTTAATGAAGGAATTGTTTTAGGTCACCATATTTAAGGAAATGGAATTAAGGTAGACTCATCTAGGGTAGAAATTATTTCCAAATTATCAATCCCATGTTTCCAATGAGATGTTACGAGTTTACTTGGTTTTACTAGATATTATGGAAGATTCAAAGAAAACTTCACAAAGATTGCATCTCCACTCTTCAAATTACTCACTAAAAATTGTGAATTTAGTTGGAAATATGATTGTGAAAAGGATTTTAAAACCTTGAAAAAGGAGATCTCTAAAGTACCCATCTTAAAAGGACCTAATTGGAAATTGCATTTTCACATATCAACTGATGCTTTAGACACATCTCTAGGAGCTATGTTAGGGAAAAAATACCTCACTCCTTATGCCATTTATTATACTAGTAAAAAATTAACTCCCGTAAAGCTAAATTATAATTTCACTGAAAAGGAGTTTTTAGCTGTCATTCATGCCATTAATAAATTTAGAAATTACACCACTAGCTATGAAACTTCTGTTCATACAAACCATTCTTCCATTAGATATTTAATTAATAAACCAGTTACTAATGGTAGAGTAACAAGATGGCTATTATTGTTACAATAATTCAATATCACCATTCTGGACCAACCTAGTAAACAAAACACAGTTGCTGACTTTTTATCTAGAATTCAAAATGATAACAATGATACACTTGTAGAGGATAATTTTCTTGATGAATATCTTTCTTTGGTATCTACTAAATCACCTTGGTTTGCAGATATTGCCAATTATTTAGTTACAGAAAGTTACCCTCCTAATTGTTTCCTAGAGAAAAGAGGAGAATAATCCAAACACGTTCATCTTATTCATGGTTAAATGAAGAATTATACAAGACATGACTAGATCTCATCATCTGAAGGTTTGTAAGAGAAGATGAAATACCTAAAATACTTAAAGCATGCCGTGATGAACCATGTGGGGGTCATTTTTCTGACAAAAGAACTACTTATAAAATCCTTCTCTTGGGATATTATTGGCCTTCCCTTTTTAAGGATGCCAAGGAATATGTTAAGAGATGTGATAGTTGTGAAATAATGGGGAAACCTATTCCTTCAGATGAAATGTCACTACAACCTTAGTTACTCGTTGAACCCTTCGAAAAATGGGCTTTGGATTTCATTGGAACAATTAATCTATCTTCAAAACAAAAAAATATATATGCTTGTATGCATTGCTTATGTTACTAAATGGGTAGAAGCTAAAGCACTTTATTTTTATATTGAAAATGTTGTAGTTTCATTTCTTTTTGAAGATATTTTTACTTGTTTTGGTGTCCCAAGAGAAACTGTAATAGATCAGGGAAAACAATTTACATCCAGAGTAGTGCAAAAGATAGTGGAAGAATATAAAAAAAGCATCAGAAATCTACTCCATACCATCCACAAGAAAATGGACAAGTAGAGTCTACCAACAAAGTGATTGAAGCAATCCTCACCAAGATGGTTCAGTTGCACAGAAGAGACTACGCATAAATCTTCCAAAAGCTTTATGGGCCTACCGTACCACATGGAGAAACACTACAGGACATACTCCATCTGAACTTGTCTATGGTAAGAAAGTCCTATTTCCAATTGAGTTCTAGATTCAGACCTATAAGACAACATTCAAGTTGGGACTTGACTTATCAGAAGCACAAAAGAAATGAATGGGACAAATCAATGAGCTTGATAAAATAAGGAAAGATGCTATCTAGAAGACTATTTTACTCTAGCAAGAGAGATCCAGATGGCATGATAAATACATCAAAGAAATAAAATTTCAGTCAGGAGACTAGGCATTACACTTTGATTCAAAGTTCAAAATTTTCCAATGAAAGTTTCAAACTCACTAGGTTGGGTGTTATGAGATTGAAAATCTTTTTGATAATCGAGCAGTCAAAATTAGTATTATTGATGAAGAAAAATTCCTCTCTTAGTAAATGGACATCAACTCAGGATCTAGCATAAGCCAATGACAAAGCAAGAATTTGTAAATATTTTCCAGGACAACTCTGATTTGAAGTTGGTCAAGAAGAATTCTTCTTCTTCTCCACCTTTAAAATTTTCTTTATATATATATATATATATATATATATATATATATTATAATATATATATATATATATATATATAATATATATATATATATATATATATATATATATATATAATATATATATAATATGTATAAACATGAAAGCCAACAATTGTTGGCATGTTTATGTAGAAAATTCAAGGTGAAAAGCAAGAATTCTTGGCATCTTAAATTTTCTTTGTATCCCATTTTCTAGAATTCCATCTTATTTTATCCATTTCTTTTCATAAAAATAAATAGCTACAGAATTATTGATTTTCTGCAGCTCTGATGACTTTCTACAACCAATTTGACAGACACTTCTGATCATACAATTGAAGGAATGGTTGACTCCCTCCATTACAAAGTACCTAAAGACAACATAAAAGGAAACCAAAGGTTAGAAAGAAAATAATTCAAAGGTATGCACTTCTTTATTTTTATAATGGGGATTACATATATGAATTATAAGACATTACCGAAAAAAATCAAAATCATTATTGCAAAGAGTTGATCATGTCATGTCAAATCATACATAATCCACCATTCACTCCCTGTCATCATAACTCATATTCTGATCCATTGAATCGACCGCCCAAAACATACACATGAATGATATTAACGGATAGATTCTACCTCATTCCCTTATACCCTCACTACCTACGCTCTCAATATTCCATCACTCACACTCTCGAACTTTTTGCGCTAAAAACCCTACCAAGCCATACTACCCTGTCAAACAAAATAGTTTGAAACGAAGCTTCTCGATCATGGAAGTGATAGTCAGAACAGAGTCATCAAGGAATAAATTTTTGGAGGGGTATCCACAGACAAAAGAATTATTACAGAAAGCGCAGTGGCTATAAATTGTAGAGAAATTCGATGGCTTCCATAAAGAAGTGACCAAATCATTCACCAGGGCTTTTGATGGAGTCGAAGTAGAGATAAGAGACATCAAATCCAGAGTGACAGAGTCATTTATAGCTGAAGCCACTGGATTTTCGTAGATTGGAGAGAAATGATTCAAGAATAGATTCATATAAAAATAAGACTGGAAAGTTTTCCTAAAGAAACCAAGCATGGACACCACCATTTTCAATAAGGGCATCCCAAGCATGAAATTGAAAAGTAAGTGGAGAAACCTCCTTCTAATAATCCAAAAATTTGTTACCTACGAAGGAAGGTTTGGATGTATGTTTTTCTATCATATTCTGTTGCTAATGAATTTTCTTGAAGAAAATGAGATAAATATTCCATATTTCTTACTGAATAGTCTTAGAAATATGTCAAGAAATGTTCATAGGAGAATTCAGTTTATAGAGAATACAATGTATCACCATGCTCTAGTCAAAATACTTGTTGAATCTCATCTCCAAAACATAGGTGATAATTGGGAAAGATTTTTAGTAATAAATCACTTTCAAGAAGAAACTCATGTGCAGCCAAATAGAAACAGACCTAAGAGGGGAAGGAAAAGAAAAATTGATAGGACACAAGAACAAGAACCACAATAGCCATAAAAACTATTAGAGGATAACATCCTTCTTGTAGAAGTTTAGAGAAAATAAAAAAAACAAATGTTAGAAGAAATAAAGCCAGTAAAGAGACAAAGATTTCACCGCAAACAAAGAAGCCTAAAACAGAAAGGAAGAAAATTCAAAAGGCCACTGTCATATGTTTAAGAAGGAGTACTTGACTCAACTCAGCAAAAGAATTACCCTCAAGGAGTATAGAGCATGTAAATATAGATATAGAATAAAACTCAGAGGTAAGAGAAGAAGATTCAGGAACTCCTGCAAGGGTTTCATCACCAGAAGTTTCATTGCCGAGAGTTTCATCACCATTTGTCACCTAGCCTCCTTAAATTCCAAGATGAAGAACGCTAGAGATTGATCCAGTGCAGCAAGAGATCTATGATTATATTGAGTCCCTGGATGAAAGGGACGCAACAAGAACATCAATTCCAATTCAAGAGGAAGAAGAAGTCAAGTTTAATGAACCATAAGAACCTCTAGCAATCAATCTATTGAAATAGGAAAATGTTGAACTGGAGACATTAAACAGGTACATTAAAAATGAAAATCAAGACTTGAAAGCATATAATGAAATCCAAATAGCTAAGAGTGACAACCTACTTTTACATCTAAGTTTGTGGTTTAATAAGAATAAGAAATTGAAGAAGAATAACAAGGTTTTATAGAAACAGGTTATAAATTTGAAATACAAGATGCTCATGAGGAAACCAAGGATGGAAATGTCTGGAAAGAAAGTGAAAAGGATGAAGTTAGATGTACTGGAAAAAGTGTCCAAGAAAATGCATTACTTCAATAAAGATATCATTTTTTCATTTTGTATGAGGACATAGAAAATCATCAGTTTGGGAGAATGTATAGTTCCATAACTATGTTGTTTTGACACCCTTTTTCCTCCATTTACCTCTTTTTCATCCTCACCATCAACTCAATAAAATAAGTAAATCATAGATTTTGATAAGGTAAAAACTCTTGCATATATTATTTTTCATATTCGTTAATGTGCCTTATTGTTATGTTAAAGATTACATTACCTACAAAATTAACATGATTCTACAACTATTTTATAAATTTATAGCTACCTCCATGGTTTGTAGGGTTCTGGTGCGCCAATGAAGCAAATCAGCACATGGGTAGTTAAGTATCAATCCCCTCATGGATCTCCTCCTAGTCACTCAAGCCAATTCACTGAAGGGATCACACAATGGCACAGTCAAAGGCACGGATCAAACATGTAGCAACATAAGTCTGAATGCATCACGTTTCTTTGATTTGCTTTCCAAATAACAAATCGACGAAATAACACTGTTTCTGCTTAGTTTCAAATTTTAATAAGGATTGACCAATAGACCTGTAGGCATAGAAGTCTCAAACTGTTGAGCACACATTTTATATATAAGTATGTATTCTCTGTCAAGAATAGGGAGGAAGTAATAGTTAATCTCTGAAGAATTATGAAAAAAACGTTTGTTCTTGTATTAAATTGAAGTTACCTTTTTGTGATTCGATGCGTATGTGAGTGTGATTTACACCTATTGGATGTGGAGGGCCCCTGCAGAGAGTCAACGTTTTAATTTATTTCATTTCATTGCTTTATGATTGTTTTCATTTAATCGCTTTCTATTATCACTGCATTTTAGTTTAGTTTCCTTAATTCATTGTTTTCATTATTTTTTTATAACTCATTTATTTCATTTACCATTTTGTTATTTCATTTGTTCTTACAGTCATTTAATAATCTAGTTCTTCAATGATTTTCGTTTAATTATAGTCAGTATTTTTATGCTTTTAGAATTAGAAATTGTATCTACTTTGTAGTTGGCAATTATAAGCTTACTTTCATGCTCTTTAGAATTATAATTTCTATATATTTGTAGACAAGCTTTTGAAGGATAATTAGAATAATTTGAATTTCAATACTCTACTTTTATAGCATCAAGCTATTTAGATAAGTTCATAATTTTAGGATGATACTCAATTTAGATATGACTGGGTAGATTAATCTAACAGTAGCTTAACTTCCACTTATTAATTTTTAGAAATCTAACTCTAATAAGAATCTAGATAACAACGAAAATCTCAAAACAAACATAACCGTAATCTTACAAATTAAAGGAAAGGCTTCGAGCATATATAGTGCACCTGCACTTCATAAGTTTACAAACTCCAGTCGATAATTTATGCTTGCAATTTAATAATATTAAATTGACCAAACAATTGTTTCCCAGGGCTACAGATTGACTGAAAGAATTGATTTCATTTGATCCACTACCAAGTTAGTAGATTGAAAATCATCCAAGAATGGAATCGAATCATCCCCACATGGAGGATTTTGAAAAAGAAAAGAAAGATTGAAAGCATTTTCCCCTTCCTCCTCCTCCATCTGTTTAATGTGACTGCCATGTATCTAATCGTAATTTGAACCAACAACTGGAAAATCAAGAGAGTGCCAAAAACTAGTTGGTGAAGCAGATTAATCGGGCGGATCACAATAAAAAGATTCATGGCATGTAGATGATAGAGGATAATAGAAATCTAGACCAAATTCGAGAATAGAGTTATGAATAGTAACGTCATCTTGTAGAATGGAGGAGTTAGTCTTCACCATGGGCTTCATGAGCCATTATGGAATTTGCTCCATTGAATCTAAGTCATGAAAAGTGGAAGAAGTAAGAGAAAATGGATTAGAAATTTGATTAGCATATTTCCCAACTTTATTATCATCATAAGGAGGCACCTTCACTGGAACTAGAAAAGGAGGAGGACAAGGGACAAAAGGAGCAATGAATTCCTCCTCTGAAATTAGAGGTGTCTCATGGTTTACAACAGTTGGGAAAGCATAAACATCAGGTGGTTTGGATTCACCGTGCAAAGAGATATGAACCAAACACTTGAACTTTTGTTTAAGGAAATCCCAATCCGTATTTTCTTTAGGAAATTCATAGAAAAGGTGAAGGAAATGATCAAATAAATCCTCAATTGATTCATTAGGATTCATTATTGGTTGATTAATTATTTTAAGAACATCCCGGTAATCATACCTATCAAATTAGTCATGAATATCCTTCACAAGGTGGTGAAATGAATGGATTGAAGAAGCGGGTAAGTATGATACCATCTCTTAACACAAACTTCAAATGGAGGGTGAGAAATCTAGTCATAACATACTTGCAATGTATTCCATTAGAAAAGAAAAAATAGAAAACTTGAAATAGATGTTTAGGAGGAGTCAATTCACCCTTGCCATAAAACTTAAATTTTTGCAGGTTATGAAAAAAATTCGTAGGGATGGTAATATTAATCTCTCTAGAAAACATCTTGGGATTAAGATTGGGGAAGATCCATTTTGGATAGGAGATTCAATGCAGAATCAATGAGCAAAACCTATCATCTGACCCTCCTTCTAGCATCATTTGTTTATAGGTGTTAGAAATCCATTAAGCAAGGGGGTCCCCATAATGTTAAGTCCCAATTATACCTCACACTGTTTGGAATAGGAGCCCCATTTAGAATATCAACCCATTTGCCATATGTTCTTATATATTTTCCTTGGCTTTATCTATTAGCAAGAGAGAGAACCATGTTCGTGCCTTTGCAACAAAAAAAGTATGTGTGCTTGGTAAGTGTTTGGTTGTGGGCATTTCAAGGTTCTTCTACTGTAGAGGGGAAAGAAAGTACCACCCTAGTAGAGACACAAATTAATAGAAAATGTGTGTCTAACATCCAACAGAATAGTCCATAAGGATGTGATAGTCATTGCAACCATTACGTCACATTATCAATATGATAAGCACTAAAATAACCAAAATAGTTCAACTATTTTAGTGTAGGTGAAAGAAAACATGAATCATAAACATTCACAGAATAATCTTACAAATATTCATGATTGATGCATGAAAACGTGTTGGCCATCAGATTTCAAGTATTAAGTAAAAGTCCTAAGATACATGTATACAATGAACATCATTAGCTCTAATACTGGAGCATTGGAGCCATGAATTTCTCACCAAAGTACTAACTATGTCTCTTTGATGCCTTATGGGAGAAACCAAGGTGAACATTCCTTTGGTTGTACAATGAGGGTGTATATATAACAAATGAGGTGATCCTTCACCTACCTTGTCACTCTTGGACTACCCTAATGACTGTTTGACTTCTTATGACTTTTTGACTTCCTACATGACATTTCACATTACATATATGACTCTTGGACTTCTACTCTACAATATATTTCTCCAATATCGAATTACATATTCAAAAAAATGACGTGGCACATGGTGACACATGACATGACTTGACATTGATGACATGGATTACATGATGACATGGAAACTTCAAGCCATTCTTTATTGTTGCTTTCTTTATGTCTTCTGGAAAAGATGGTGCATGTTCTTCTACTTCCTCCTCCTTATGACTTGAATATAAGGAGTCTTCCATGTTGTTTTGATCTTTCCTATTTTGTTATAGTCCGATGTTCCTTCATCTTCTTTCTTTATGATCATATTATCTACCCAACTCCTTAGGTGTCTTCTAGCATGTCCTCCTTCTCAATCTCCTTCTTTGTCCTCTTGCCATAGAATAATAGAGTACCTACCTCTGGAATACACCCATGACAAGAAAACATCAGTCTGATAAACCCCTAGTCTAATATGTTGCATGGTGATCCATTGGCTAAGATAGAACTGGGTCGCAAGCTAAGGGAGAGGCTTAATGACTGCACAATTGTGCATCTTAGATAGTCAGGGGCGAAGATTGAGCATTAAGACTGTGCAATGTGTATTTCAAGCTAAACTAGGGAGGAAGATTCTGTAGTTTTAGGACTCAGTGAGCTGGGTTGAGGGGTTTTGCATTGTTTCAGCCTACTACACAGTTTTTGGAGCTAAAGTAGGCCTATTGATTTCATAATTGAATATTTTAGGAGCTCAAGGGTTAGGCTTGAGCTCAGAGGTTGCACAATGCACAGTTGGGCCATGTTGAAGGGTTGAATTGCGCAATTTTGGAGGCCAAGGTCCGGGTTTGAGCACTTAAACTACACAATGCATAGTCATGGGAGGAAAGAACTACAAATTGCGTAGTATCAAGGGTCAAGGTTTTAGCTTCAGGGATGGAACTACACACTACACAGTTGACGAAGGTCAAATGATGTTAATTTGTCAGAAATTTTTCAAAATTTGGCTAAGTGTGGGGTTAATGACACTGATGTGAACAGGGATATGACTTGACTATGATCACACACTTAGAAAACTTGACTACACAACAACATAGATCATCCAGGACACGTGAACAACATACTTCCCTCAGTGCGAAAGCTTTGTGAAGACTTATGATAAGTGCGACAGTAGAGATACACTTTACGACGACCATGACGACACTTATGTGACAGTGCTTAAAACTTTGGGAATGAGTGAGATGGATTTTTACATGGTTATATGAACTCATTTACACAATGATAAGCCCCTTGAAACAACGAAAATGAGCTTATACACATTCTGCGACAACTAACATGAAAAAATACAACATCTACTATATGAAGAGAAAAAAGTGAATGACACTTGTGATATGTGAGTGACAGTGAAAACGACACATGCCATAGCGAATATAACATGAAAAAAATAATAATTAAAGTGAAAGCAAGTAAAATTTCCAGTCAAAAACATGAAAACGATGCCCGCGAAAAGCGAAGGTGGGAAAAAGTGATAGTTTGGAAAACTCACTAAAATGGAAGTACAAACATAGATAAAAGTGAGGGACTATCAATAACATTGCACACTGATTGTTAACATGGGTTGAACATTGCACATACATTGTCTTGATGGAATGCGTTATGCTTGTTCAAGCTTTCATAAAATAATACATTCATGAACTCATTGCAAATTGAGCATGTTTGAGCAAGTGACTTCGATTGATCAAGAAGTGAGCATGGAACGAACGATCATAAGATCCACAATAGGCTCAAAAATTGAAGCGTAGGCAAAATTTTGGAGGGTGTTTTTCGCAACGATAACATAGTGTTACTCATTTGACCTAATATACAAGGTATGTTATGAATATGGGGTTGCAACAAGGTCTTTTCTCAGAGTCTTTGAATCCTAAAACTAATGCCAACATTACATTTAAATTGGTGAGATATTTTTAGCAATATAAGTTTTACCTCAATCATGTTCTTAGTATATAGTTATTCTAAAAAATATATCCCATTAAAGAAGTCACATCAACAAGAGGTATCTATGTGGCATCCATGTTTCCATGCTTGGCCCATGTGGTGCCACACCACCACTATGTTGGGGTCCAATGGGCACATGTGCAAGCGTGTATCGAGTTCCTCAATATATCGACATTTTGTGGCTTTGATGATGTTCAAAGGCTAGTATCATCTCATCATCACTAGACCCATCATCATCATCCCTATCAACACTGAGCCTGTCATACATCTTCATAACTCTTCCTAGTCTTAATAGCCAAATGGTCAACACCACATTGGACTCCCCCTAATACACATCATGTTGCATCAAATCATTTCAACCTTGGTGCATATCCTCTTAACTCTTCTAAAATACCAGTAGTCCAATGGCCCTACATGGAACCCATATCAAATCAATACGAGAATATCCTTTTTTTCCTTGATGTTGCATTTCTGGTATGATCTTTGCTTGAGCTAGTATTCCCTAGGACCACATTCGCTAGTACCAGGATCGCCAACCCTGTTATTTCCTCTCTATGGTACCACATCTTTCACTAAATTTTGATGTGGCAAGGAAAGTTATGATACCTTTCCCATAACTTATTAGTTTTGGATATGGTAAGTGGGGAACTCATATAGAGTTCCATGTGTTTAATTTTTATATTTAGTGCCAAAATTTTGACTTGAAATAATGTGGTATGTACTCTATTCAACATAATGAATTGTACTTAGTTTCCATCTTTCTATAATAATATAATTCACATTTTACTTAGAACACACGTTTGAGGTCAATTTTAGGAACTACTTCTCCCACTTTCTATTCTTGTAAGGCATATTTGCTAACAAAACACAGTGCTCGAGCCATAGAATGATGATTAAGATACCTAACCCCATTTAAAGTTAACAACCCCTATGATGTTTAGATAACCACCCGAAAAATTATGTGATCATTTGTGTCATGAATGAAAGATCTATCCTAACACATTTGTCCCACTAACATGCTATGCTATGTTATACTATGTTATGCTATGCTATGCTATGTTATCCTATCCTATATCATCCTATACCATACCATGCCATACTATACTATTATTTCACCTATGCATGAGAACTAAACCTCGTAAATGAAGTTGTAAGCTAACCATTTACTGAAAGTAAATGAAGATTGAGATAGTGGTGACTAAAAAGAAGCTAAACCAAAAAAGTCATAAAAAGGTCTAACATCCATATCATATGATATATCAGAGCATTAATTTTAAAAGAATTATTTCAAAATTAATAATTCACAGTAAAAATCAATATCAAAACATTAATTTTAAAATTATAAATATAATAAAAAAAATAATTAAACTTTGTGACAACTTACAACAAGTGCGACAATAGAGATACACTTTGCGACGACCATGACGACACTTATGTGACAATGCTTAAAACTTTGGGAATGAGTGAGATGGATGTTTACATGGTTATATGAACTCATTTACACAATGATAAGCCCCTTGAAACCACAAAAATGAGCTTATACACAATGTGCGACAACTAACATGCAAGAATACAAGATCTACTATATGAAGAGAAAAAGGTGAATGACACTTGCGATATGTGAGAGACAGTGAAAATGACACATGCCATAGTGAATATGACATGAAAAAACAATAATTAAAGTGAAAACAAGCACAATTTTCATCTAAAACATGAAAATGACGCTCGCGAAAAGCGAAGGTGCGCAAAAGCGATAGTTTGGAAAACTCACTAAAATAGAAGTACAATGTAGATAAAAGTGAGGGACTGTCAATAACAGTTCACACTGATTGTCGACATGGGTTGAACATTGCACATACATTTTCTTGATGGAATGCATTATGCTTATTCAAACTTTCATAAAATAATACATTCATGAACTCGTTGCAAACTGATCATGTGTGAGCAAGTGACTTTGATTGATCAAGAAGTGAGCATGGAACGAACGATCACAAGATCCACACAAGGCTCAAAAATTAAAGTGTAGGTAAAATTTTGGAGGGTGTTTTTTGCAATGACAACATAGTGTTACTCATTTGACCTAATATGCAAGGTATCTTGAATATGGGGTTGCAACAATGTCTTTTCTCAAAGTCTTTGAATCCTAAAACTAATGCCGCCATTACATTTAAATTGGTGAGCTATTTTTAGCAATATAAGTTTTACCTCAATCATGTTCTTCGTATATAGTTATTCCCCTTAAAAATGTATTCCATTAAATATGTCACATCAACAAGAGGTATCTATGTGGCATCCATGTTTCCTCGCCTGGCCCATGTGGTGCCATGCCCCCACTATGTTGGGGTCCAATGTGCACATGTGCAATCGTGTATCCAGTTCCTCAACATATCAACATTTTTGTGGTTTTGATGATGTTCAAAGGCTAGTATCATCTCATCATCACTAGACCCATCATCATCATCCCTATCAACACTAAGCCTATCATACATCTTCTTAACTCTTCCTAGTCTTAATAGCCAAATGGTTAACATCCCATTGGACTTCCCCCAGTATACATCATGTTGCATCAAATCGTTTCAACCTTGGTGCATATCCTCTTAACTCTTCTGAAATATCAGTAACCTAATGGCCCTACATGGCACCCATATCAAAGCAATATGAGAATATCCTTTTTTTTCTTGATGTTGCATTTCTGGTATGATATTTACTTGAGCTAGTATTCCCTAGGACCACATTCCCTAGTACTAGGATCACCACCCTCGATATTTCCTCTCTATGATACCACATCTTTCACTAAATCTTGAAGTGGCAAGGAAAGTTATGATACCTTTCCCATAACTTATTAGTTTTGGATATTGTAAGTGGGGAACTCATATAGAGTTCCATGTGTTTAATTTTTATATTTAGTGCCAAAATTTTGACTTGAAATAATGTAGTATATACTTTATTCAACATAATAAATTGTACTTAGTTTGCATCTTTCTATAATAATATAATTCACATTTTACTTAGAACACATGTTTGAGGTCAGTTTTAGGAACTACTTCTCCCACTTTATATTCTTGCAAGGCATATTTGCTAACAAAACACAGTGCTTGAGCCATAGAATCATGATTAAGATACCCAACCCATTTAAAGTTAACAACCCTATGATAGCTTCATGTTCCAGATTATCCACAGTTTCCAGTTTAGTCTGTCGACATTTCGAACCCCAACGGGGGTCCATCATCAGGACGCTTCTGAAGGATAGAAATGAGATGAACGCAAGAAGATGAGAGAGAGAGCACTTGGGAACCTGAATATAAATACACAAAGGAACCCTAAAATCACAGTCGACATTACTTTTTATTAATATTAATTTATTTATAATTGTAATTATTATTATTGTGATTAACCTTAGCAAATTACAATAATAATAATTACAATTATAAATAAATTAATATTAATAAAAAGTAATGTCGGCTGTCATTTTAGGGTTCCTTTGTGTATTTATATTCAGGTTCCCAAGTGCTCTCTCTCTCATCTTCTTGCGTTCATCTCATTTCTATCCTTCAGAAGCATCCTGATGATGGACCCCCGTTGGGGTTCGAAACGTCAACAGACTAAACTGGAAACTGTGGATAATCCGGAACATGAAGCTACACCTTATTTCTTACTATGGCCCATCCCATTATTACATTATTACCTTGGTTACCTCCCTCGATTCCCCATATTACCCCCCTCGGTATATAAACCAGAAATATAGCTCGTCAGGTCACATTGCCTAGCAAAGATTTTATTTTTATAGAAAAGAAGGAAACTATGGAAGCTAAAGGGTTATTTCCTATTGGTATATCCTTATTGCAGGTGCATGGATTGATTCAGAAAGAGAAGATCATTGTTTCTATCAATCCTAGTTGTAAACATAA